>JAXGGA010002062.1:0-132173 GCA_038373865.1 Uloborus plumipes | reverse complement strand
TCCCCCCCCCCCCCCCCATCACCAATGATTTATTGACTGTTCTAACGTTCACCCGACTGCTATTAGTTAAGGAATAACAACTTTGATCTTATTTTGAAATATTTACAAGTGATTTGAAGTAAGCTATGGGTTATTCTGGACAGGTATTAATATAAGCCAAACAGAGAACTGCAATATTTTTTAATAGCATATTTCAAATTTTAAAATTTATAAGTAAAAAGAAGCTAATATATTAGCACCAAACATCGAAAAATGCATCCTATGTAACAAACAATGCAATTACTTAAGATAAATACGGGGAAACAGCATTTTAACGTTTTAACAAAATTTATTATAAACGTGGGGAAAAACAGGAAATTGTCAAAACTTCTACGCATTTGTGGAAGAGGAAGAAATTATGCCACAGGCTTTTTTTTTTTTTGAGTAAAGTTTATGCCCCAAATTGCACCTTTTCCGCCTTACCAATTATCGAAACTTAAAAAATATTTTTTTTTTTTTAATAATTTGCTAAAATTCTCAAAAAATTGCATTTTTTCCACATTTCAACGCAATTGCGGGTGATCAAGAATTTAACCGAACTTTTTCAAATTTTTTCATTGCACTTTGCTTCCCAAATGGCATCATTTCCAAAATACCTATCATCGAAATAAAAAAAAAAGTCTTTTTCGGCCCGCCCTATTGTATACTCGTCAAATATTTTGATTTTTGGCGAGAAATTTCAACTGTATGAATCGGAATACTTTGCAAAATTTTGTTTTGGAACAAAGTTCGAATGGAGGGACAAAGTTGAGATGCGAGGCCCTGGACGGCCACCCGATTCGCTCACCCCTTGCTACGTCTCTGATCTTGGATACTTAGTAGTAAAATTTGACACATTAATTCAGGCAACAGTGGAGCAGCCAGGATTCTTACCTGAGTGGGACTAAAATGTTTTTAAGGAACTCAAATAAGGAAAGTGTCAACAGCCCCCCCCCCCCCCCGCCTCCACACGCACATTTATACAGATTTTTTTTTTTTAACATATAGTTTTTATTTCACTTATTTGCTAACTTTATAAAATTTCAGGGACGAAAAAAATAAGTCTTGCCTATTTTTAGTGTCCTCTCTCTCCATTTGTCTGTCTAACAACAAAGTCAGTTTAAATTTGTAAATGATAAAAGGCACAGGCAACTTAACTATGTTCAAATTAAGAAAAATCTGAATAAAGAAAGTACGCTATTTAAAAAAAAAAAAACGAAAAAGTTGTCCCCCCAGTACCTTAGTGGTGGAAAAGTTTAGGCATTTTCCCTAGTTTGATCTAGGGAATCATGACGCTTTCTTCCCCAGGTAGCACAAAAAACGTTTAAACGTTTTTAATCCGTTGTCACAACGTTAATAACCATTTTACAACCTTTAAAAAACGAAGTGTGCTACTTGGGTCTGGTCGTTAGAGGGGCTTAACCCTTTATGCTCCGACGGGACTCAGAAGTCCCGCTTAAATTAATTTAATATTATGAATCCTATATGGCTGTAGTCATGCTAAAGCTTTGAAAAGTACCACTCCTTGCTGAGAGGCTGACAGATGGTACCTGCGATCAGAGAGTTTTCTTAGGGACGCTAAGGCATAGGCGGCCTTAGACCCTACTGATTGTCAAAATTTTTGTAATTTGAGACATAAAGGGTTAAGAACTTGAGGCCACTGTCTGGCTGCTGGTTTCAGAGGGAAAGGGAAGTAGGTACATCCGGACTTCCAAGATACCGGAATCCTTAAACAGTACACACTTTTTGTTATTGGATTTCTAAAAAATCAGATGCCGCAAAGTTGCAAATAAATATTTTGAAAAGGATAAAAATAAAATATCGCGGATAAGTTTAAGATAAGGAGTGTATGGGTCATTTTCAAAATTTGCTTACATTTGCTGTCCGGAGGTTAAAAAGACGATTTTGAAGCATAACTTATATTTTAAATTCAATGCGAACAATTATTTTCTGCAAGCAATACCCCCAAAAAAATTCTATCACTCAAAAAATTATTGAAATTTATTTATTAATTTTTATATAAGTCTTTAAAAATGAGAATCAAGGCAAAAACGCTTGTCCATTTCTAATTTTCGCAAGTTCAACCATTTTTTACTTCCTTTTACGTAGAAAAGGAAGTATTGTGATCGCGAAAAAAAAATCACTCAAATTTGAGTCTAAATTTTGATTTTGCTCACCCCCGAATGATTGTTCAGTAGTTTTTTCGACCTGTCAGCACTTGCATATGTACCTACCAACATATAAGCAGCCGAAAAATCCTTTTCAATCACCCCCGAGTTAATTACGACGAGTTTTCTCGTGACGTCTGTATGTACGACGTACGTATGTGCGGATGTGTGTGCGGATGTATGTGCGTATGTGTGTCGCATAACTCAAAAACTATATGCCGTAGAAGCGTCTAGCTTGGTATGTAGGCTCTGAGGATGGTCTAGTTGTGCACCTCCCCTTGTGGCTCAATTTTTAAATTCGACAACCTAGCCACAATTTGACATTTTGGTTGAAATGTCAAGTCCGTTAATGGTCAAATCCGTTACCAGATATCAAGTCCGTTACCATACAGTTTTTGATCAATATTTTAATATTCACAAACATCGTTTTAAGCTTCAAGAACGCAAATAATTTCAAATGAAGTTGGTTCTAGCCGCTGTGATATAGTTTAAAATTGAGATTTCATATTGATTTTGCATGGTAACGGACGATTATTTTCCTTGCAACTTAAAGTTTTGCAACAGCATTTGAATACTTAATTATGCATCAGAGTATACAACGAATTTCTTTTTTACACACCTAAAATATGTGACAAAACATTTGTTAGTGATTCTAAAAGAGAATAGCAAGTTAAAAAAATCTGGTATGGACCCCACACTACTTCCTTTTACGTGTTAATTTCTTAGTAGTTGCCTTAAGTGTTAAAAAAAGTGCTTGGAGTGAGCAAGGTAACAATTCAAATATTTGCTTCCCTAATCTGCCACGAAACAATGCCAAAAATATTTTACAATGCTTAATTTTCTAAATATTGCTGATTTTAATATCATTCAGTGAATTTTTCGCAAAATATCGCCAATAGCGCCAAGTTGAACCCAAATTCAAAAAAGAATGATTTTTTCGCCAAATTTGTCGCCAACTTGGCGATATGTCGCCAAGTTGGCGTCAAACACTTGGCGACCAAAAGCTTGGCGACATATCGCCAAGTGGTCGCGCCAATTCATATCACTTGTCTGCATTGAAATTAACACTGATTTACGTCAAAAAAGGGGTAAAACACCCCCCTTGGGAACATTCGAATGCAACCACAAGGGGAGGTGCACAACTAGACCATCCTCAGAGCCTACATACCAAGCTAGAAGTTTCTAAGGCATATAGTTTTTGAGTTATGCGAGACACATACGCACACACATCCGCACATACGTACATACAGACGTCACAAGAAAACTCGTCGTAATTAACTCGGGGGTGGTTAAAAAGGATTTTTCGGCTGCTTATATGTTGGTAGATACATATGCACGTGCTGACAGGTCGAAAAAACTACTGAACATTCATTCGGGGGTGAGCAAAATCAAAATTTAGACTCAAATTTGAGTGATTTTTTTTCGCGATCACAATACTTCCTTTGCTACGTAAAAGGAAGTAAAAATTACAAAAAAAATCTGAAATGTAAGCATATGGTGAAAATGTTCATTCTTGTGATTTGGATGATTGTAAAGAATCATTTTTACAATTGTGACTTTACTTCTTCGCTCGAAATATAGGAAGAGGGTCATTTTCAAAATTTGCTTACATTTGCTGTCCGAAGGTTAAAAAGACGATCTTGAAGCATAATTTATATTTTAAATTCAACGCGAACAATTATTTTCTGTAAGAAATACCCCCAAAAAAATTCTATCACTCAAAAAAATATTGAAATTTATTTATTTATTTTTATATAAGTCTTTAAAAATGAGAATCAAGGTAAAAACGCTTGTCCATTTCCCATTTCCACAAGTTCAACTACTTTTTTTAGATACTTAATTGTATAAAAAAGTATATACGACAAATTATTTTTATGTATTGACTATTAGTGTATGATGTTCATGAGAAATATTGACAATAGTATTTTTTTTAATTAAGAAATGTATGAATATATTTTGTCCGGAAGTTCTTGTCAAGTCCGCAGGGACGTAACAAGAGGGGGGCAGACGGGGCTCGTGCCCCGGGCGCCATATTTTAGGGGCGCTGAACTGGATAAGTAACTGCATAATTTTCTTTTCATTATTAAAAAAAGAAATAAATAAATAAAAGCCAGCTCTCCCTAAAAAAAAAAAAAAAGCTCAATGCAAGCACAGGCAGAAAGGTAAAGAAATGTCTTTTAATGCGGAAAAGGCGTGGGAAATTTTTTAAGAGGAAATTTTTTGTTCCTGGAAATTATCGCGTTAATAAAAGGTACTAATTTTCAAATTTAAATTCTGGTTTTAAATAAATAAATTGTACAGAATTTTTTCAGCCACAATATGTGATGTTTCGTAAATTATTTAATAAACAAATGCTCATTTATTCAATAATTCACATTTTTAAAAAAAAATGGTCTCGTTCCTTTTCTTACACAGTAAAGTTTAGAATTTCTAAGTTTCTTAAAATTTCACTGTGCACTTCTTTTAATGCTGAATATTGGATAGTTTAAAATGTAAAATTTAGATTTTTTTACTTAAGAATTTTTTAAAATTAAATTCATGAAAGTATTTTTGATAATTTACAAAATATTTAAGGCTTTTAAAATTTCTTTCATTTCAAGTAGTTTTCAAACGTGTTAAATATAATATTCAAAATGAAAAGGAAAACAGTTACTCATTTGGTATTTAGTTAATTTCTGATTTTTTTTTTTAAACAATCGGAAGCATTTCTTTTCTTCTTTTTCTTAATTTCAAAATAAAAATTACTGAAAAACTTGAGATAAACTGAATAAAGAAAGAACTCTCTTTTTACACGATTTTTCTATCTAATATACGTTGTAATATACCCTTATATGACGTTCCAGACTTTGTCGTTTCATTTTAAGGGGGGAGGGGCGCCGAAGCGAAGTCTTGCCCCTATTCAAAAACGGCCTAGTTACGTCCCTGCAAGTCCGTTACCCTAAGATTATTTTAGCTAAAAAAGGTATTTATTGCTATCAAAAGATGGTAACACGTATTCAGTTAACTTAACAAACTAGTAACGCAACTATTTTGTACCATTTAGTTTTTTTCAATCAAGAAGTTTTACTGTGGCGTTTCGCACAAAATTTCTTGAAGGTGCGTATTTTTATCCTTTGTCAAGTCCGTTACCAAAGATTTTAGTATTAATTTTTGCTTTTTCTAAACTTTTACCCATAAATATTGTTTTATACAACTCTAAGAAAATGCATGTTGTTTTTCAATTTTTAAGTTTGACATCCTAGCCATAATTTGATTTTTTTGTTGAAATGTCAAGTCCGTTACCATTAGTGATTGCAATACCGGGATATGCGTATATCAAATACCGATATTCTGAGTTATTTTGCAACTTCGAAATATCGATATTGGTAACATAAAGTACCGGAATTTTCATTATTAGCTGAGAATTATAAATAGTTTTTAATTAAAAGCGTTTTCAATTTAACGTAATAGATAAATACTGTTATTTAATTGTGCATTACTTCTCTGATGCGACAGTACCGAAATCAATTTATTAATGTAAAAATTTGGCTTCGAAATTACAAATTAATAGAACATTAATAAATAAAGTTAGCGGAAAAATTGAAAAGGGATATCTTCATCATTTGACCGTGTGATGAATCGCATTTTCGTGCATTTGTGTGCAACATTTTCCTCTCCATTTCCCGCTTTTGTTAATAATGTATTATACACTTGTTTATAATGTTAAAACAAATAACTTTTTTAATAGTAAAGTCATAGCTATGTGTGCTGCTTGCCTATGAAAAATTGCTTGAGGACTAAGTTTCAGATTTAGAGCAAGTGTTTTATTTTATTCATATGTTCCAAAAATGATTTTTCTGTATCTTAATAGTTAGAAAGTATTATTATAGCGAATGAATACATATGTATGAATGTGTAATGCTTTAAAATATCATTAAAATCATAGTAACAGACTTGAAGTTTATTTATGGTTTAAGGTCAAATCCGTTACCAAATTTCAAGTCCGTTACCATACAGTTTTTTATCAATATTTTAATAACTACAAACATCGTTTTAAGCTTCAGGGACGCTAGTAATTTCAAATTAAGTTGGTTCTAGGCGCTATAATATAGTTTAAACGTGAGATTTCATATTAATTTTGTATGGTAATGGACGACAATTTTCCTTGCAACTTAAAAAGTTTTACAACATCATTTGAATACTTAATTATGCATCAAAGTGTACAACCAATTACTTTTTCACACACCTAAAATGAGTGACTAAACATCTGTTCGTGTTTCTGAAAGAAAATAGCAAGTTAAAAAAAATTACTTAAAAATTCTGAAATGTAAGCATATGGTGAAAATGACGCAAGAAATGCATTCGCAAAAACATTTTCCCTCAAATTTTAGCCCAATTTTCGATTTTACTCACCCCCGAATGAATTTCGAATTGGACTACTGAAATATCCATTTTGAGTTTCCCCAAGTTAATTAACGCTTGGGAAAGAAGGGGAAACGTCCCCCCCCCCTCAAAAAAAGGAAGCCGAAGTATCGAAAAAGTTTCAGAACCAAGTACAAGAAAATTCTTCCGTTTTTTCTTTGATTGCGTCAGAGACAGAACGGAAGAGGGGTTATCAGTGGAAGATCGAGAGAAAATTACAGAAATTGAATTTTTTCTAACACACTTTTAGTTTGTTTTTCGCGATATAAAGGGGGGGGGGGTGAGAGAGCAGTGAGTAGAAGAAATTTTTTAAATTGAAGTAATTGAAGTAAAATAGAGAAATTTTTGGTAAAGATCAGGGAAAGAAGAGCTTTGGATCTTATAGAACTTATTCCAAAGTTGAACGCAATTTCAAGCTATCTTTGATGAATTTAGGGGACGAAGGCCCGTTCTTACAGTATTTAGTCAAAGACTTCTGTCGGTAGAAATTAAGGATAAGTTGGAATTCTATCAGGTATTAGTATCTTATAATACCCCCCCCCCACCCCCCAGGTCCCCTTAAAGTTTATTTTACGTGCGTCTCTATCTCTCACACTATTCACTCTAAAGTCAAAACATGGGAGTTTGGATGTTTCTAAAACGTTTTGCTGCCAATTGCAAAAAAAAAAAAAAAAAAAAAAAAACAGACTATTTCAATGAAAAAGCAACTAAAATGCATGAAAATGCCCGTTTTAATGCATAAAAATATTATTGGGTGAAAACAATGGAAAAAATCCAAATTTTGCTTTTACATTTAGAATCTCTTTTTCAAAAATAAATAAATAAAAAAAATCGGGAAAGTTTAGCAGACTTCTTTGTTAGGGGTGGGGGATTAGGGTTTTAAAAAGGAGGAAAATGAAATTTAACAGCTATGTTTAAAAGTGTGATCATATTTGCATACGAAAAGTTTCCTTTTTCTCATATCGAGTTTTTGCAAAGGTTTCGTTTTAGCGAATGCGAGTTTTGAGAAGGGTTAGTATTTGCGATCACCACTTTTGCAGAGTTCCTTTCGGCTGCTACAATTTTTGTAAAATGTTTTTATGTTGAATGAATATCAGTAAAATTTTTCTTTTTAATTTCTTGTAACCTTATCACACTTATTTTTTAAATACGAGCCCTAGATCCTAAGTGGTCGGAAATATCTCGAATCGGACTTTCTGCACTTCTTACGCAGTCAGCCTTTCACAGTTGTCTTTAATTAACGATCAGACAATGAAATTATATCAAAATGTATCGGTAATTTTTTTTTTTTAGTGTTTATTTCAAAAAGTGGACAAGTCTAGAAAATATGTTTTGGAAGGTCCTTTTTCTTTGAAAAGTTTAAGGGAAATTTTTACAAAAATGTACACCTCTTTTTAAGACTATTCTCGGCTTTACGTGTCTACATACTTCGTACTCGTTTAAGGTATGTCCATTTTTATCGAAGTACTTATGACATAATGCTATTTAAAAAGAAAACCGGGAGATTATTTTAGAAACTTTTTTTGCCTCTAACCGACGATTTTTCGCATTTCAGACTACTAAAGCAACCATTTTTAGTAACGGAACTCAGTGGTAGTACTTTGACATTTACACCATTTTATTCTTTTTTTTTTCTAAAACTTAAGAACTTAACTCTTTGTTTCTTTAATTGCTTAGTTACTAAAATGTTTTGATTTGAACTTAGCATTTTCTATTGGCTTTAAGAAAAGAATACCTATGTTTTTGATTATGTTTTGAAATACAGTATAAGCGCATTCATCCAGACCAACTGACGCTGCAAGCAATCCGCATAACTGCAGATCCAGGTAGCATGGGTAAAAAGCAGGGTTCGAACATGGGATAAAATAAGGAAGTAAAGAAGATAAAAAATGTCTTCTGCTTAAAAATAATTGCATTACACTTAAATCGTGATCTGTACAAACTGATAACAGGTACAGCATAAAAAATTATTTGTATTTAAGGTTCTCAAGCAATGTCTATAAAGAAGTGGTACTTACGATAACGCCTAAGTAAAATAATTTATTGGATGAAATACACTGCACTCTTGGGTAAGAAATGTTCAGAAAAAACAAAATTTTAATTCGTCCTTTACGAAAAAATCAGTTAATTGTGTTTGTTTCTTGCTACAAAACTATGTCCTTATTCAGTAGCTAAGGGGTGTGGTAGTCCACCTCGGGTGTCACCCGTCTAAGGGGTGGCACCCGGAGGGGACCAAAAAAAGAGAGAAGGAAGAAGAAAAAAAGAAAAGGAGGGAAAAAAACCGACATTTTGGGGGAGAGAGAGAGATGAGTCCGGTGACACCCCTGGAAAGTGTGACACCAAACTAGTTTTAAGTTTCTAAGAATAAAATTAAGAAACGCATAAGGTAAATGACTAGATATGGGCATGCTTATTTTTTTTTTTCTAATTTGGATACAAATGTTGCAATTTCAGTTCATGGAAAAACAAATTCTAACAGTGTTAGAACTTAAAAATCTCACTTTCACAGCTCTGATATTTTAATTAACTTTCAATTTTAATGTATGTATATGTTCTTAAATAAATTGGAATACACAGGTTTAACAAGTTATGGTCCCACTCGCTTATCTATGGTCATACTCAGACTAGTAATGGTCATGATAGCTGATTCGAATTATTTTCAGGAAATACACAAAGTACACAACAATATTAAAATACTTATTTTTCTTGTACAATATTACAATATAATCAAATTTAAATGATCTTGTATAACAAAGAGATGAGGGGGGTAATGAAATTGGCAATCTCTATGCCTGTTAGTAATATGTGTTGAAAATGAAAAAAGAAAGACCCAAAAAAAGGAAATGTTATAAAAATCAATCAAAAGAAAAAAAAAACGAGCAGCGCAAAATGAGAAGAAGCGAGAGTTTTCTCCCTAACACAGGAACCAGACATTTTTTGCCCCGCTTGCCCCTGTACACAGTGAGGAGCTCCTTCCATCTTCACAGCTTTGGTTAGGGACAAAGGGAAATCTTGGGCACCAAGAGCTTGGGCCCACTCTGCAGGAGCTACAAGGGGTGTTTTCACTCACCGCTCTTGTTAATTTAACCATTGCGATTGGCTAAAAACGGAGGTGTGCTGTGAGTCGAACGCTCGCGGGCCTTCTTAATTCGTTCTCAAAGCTGTGCGAAGCGCTAAAAGGGGATTTAGAAAACTTTCTCGTGTTGTATTAGCGATGTTCAAGAGGAGGGAAGGCTGAAGGTTAAAATATATTTTGTGCCTTATGGTTTTTTTTTATGAACTGAAACACAAAACGATACATTTAAATTATATTTTTTTTCCTTTCATTTTTCCTGGGTGAGCCCGGCCCACAGTGAGGAGCCGCCCCTAGAAACCAGTATCAAGAGTACGAGCGCATTTGCGCCGGCAGACACCCTTCTGGAAGTGAGGGGGTGACATCCATAACGCATTTAACAGGTTCGGAAAAGATAAATATTTAAATCCTGATGTATTTTAGAATATATTCATGCAGTAGGCGCTACAGGGGGGACAGTCAAACCGGAGATATCCCTTCTGGGGGTAGCACCCGAAATGTATTTAAAACGTTTTTTCTGAAATTTCGCACAATATTTAAAGTTATATGCAATCTATCAAATCTCGTATCATCGCTTGGAAGAGGGACCATCGGTTTGGGTATCACCCCCGTACCCTTCGGGAGGTGACACCCAAAATGTATCATAGAGCTTCTGGACAATCCAATGTTTCCTTTCAGAAATGTCCCAACAATTTTCTTCAGTTTTGTATAATCTATGCAACTAACTCTGAGTAGGAGGGGGGTCGTTTGTACCACGTGATAACCTTCGTAGGGTGACCCCAAAATATATTTAACAATTTTAAAAAATTTAAATGTACCGTTTCTGAAATGCCACCTAATATTTCAGGGTTCCCACTTCTTTTTCAAAACGAAAAATAAGGACTTTTTAAGGACCTTTTTCACAAAAATTAAGGACCTTCAAAGTATTTATTAGTCATCAAATATGCATGAATTTGATGGATTACACAAACACATCTTTATTTTCAAGCATTTTTTTACCCAAAAAATATTTTTAAAGCATTCATCATTACATTTCAAAAACCAAGACAACGAAAAATTTTCAAAATAAAAAAATTGTGATCTGAACTTTTTTTCTTCTTCATGACAATTCCGAGGCTAGCGGCAATTTTACATCAAACACTGGACATTAAAGTACTAGCTTTGAGTACAAGATGCACTAGAATCTTTGGGGCTGCGTTTTTCAGAAAAAAGTGTAAAATATGCAACATACAAATACATTAAGTTAACATGAGGAAAAAAAGGGTCAATTTACTATCTTTCTCAAGGAAACAAAAATGTTAAAACAGATTTCAATACAAGGCAAGGAGTTCTAATTTGATGCAACTTCAGATTTTGGTAAAATTAAGACCAAAAATTAATTTTGTGGAAGTGAATTAATCACTTTCCTAAACTACATATACAGGGGCTAAAATTCAGGACAGATATGCCAAAGTTTCCAAAATAATCGAAGTGGGAGAATTCTTCACAGAGAAGATTATCTTATATTAAAAAGAATTGCATGTAGACAATTTGGATAAACGTAAGATTTATGCAATACTTCAAACACAAACTTTACAAAATGCAAGGTATGATACAATTGGAGTTTGAAATCCATGATTTTCCATGACCCACTGGATGCAACGTTTGCAGGGGGAGTGGGGAATCTAGAAATGTCTAAATTAGTACATTGTGAAAAGAAAATTTCAACTATCTGAGAAATGCTTTGATGAGCTGAAAATTCGAATTATGACAAAACATAACAAACTGAGCTACTGTTATATTATTTCAAAAATCTCAATACATTTAAGATAACCATTAGTGAAAGTCAACGATAATTTTTACTTGAATCAATGCAGATGAAAATTGATTAAAATTTTTAATGACAAAATATTTTTATTTGATTGCATTGATTGCCATGATGAATAATGCCTTCAAATAAGGCAAAATGCGTGCCTGGAGCATGGGTTGAAGAACATGATATTAAAGTGTTGCCTACAGCTTACAAAGCTGGCCCATGCAGCCGCTTACATCATTATCCTAATATTGAGAAACTGGTTTCTAAGAAATAGTTGCAAAAAATGTATTAACAAAATAAGAATACAGTAGTGAAAATAAGAGTTCTAAGTAATTTTCTTCCGTTTTCATGTTTTACGATGCTATCTAGAAAAACTTTCAATGTGATTAGGAATCAAAAATACTTAAGGCTTAATCTCCTGCAATTTCTTTTTTTTTTTTCTTTTTTGGTCGCCTGACAAATAATTCATCGAAAAATTCAGTATTTACTTCTAAAAACATTTCGGAAGGAGCGAGGAAAAGGATTTGACAAACCTTTAAAGGACAATACTTCTTTAGACTTAAGTTGACCACCACTGTTTTAAAAAAATTATTGTGATATGGATTACAGACTGAAAAATACGAGAGGACAAATTAGTCCACATATATATATGTATTTATTTTTTTCAAACTCCAAATGGTGAGTGGATATTTTCTAGATAACTATCTCCCCCCCCCCCCCCCCCACATACTCTTGTTTTCTTTATTCTCCCTAAGAATGCTTAGATTTCAACACAGGATCCCAATGCAGTAAAAAGGAAAAGTTGAAAAAATATATTTTTTAATTCTTGCTAGTAATTTCAAATCATTAAATTACTAGCAGTAGTGAAAAATAAGGACTTACAAAAAACTTTAAGGACCTTGAATAAAAAATAAGTACTTTTAAGGGCCCTTATTTTTCAAAATGAAAAATAAGGAGTTTCTAAGGACTTTTAAGGACCGTGGGAACCCTGTATTTTAAGTTATGCATAATTAATCAAACTCTATAGCATCATTTTGGGGGAGCGAAGGGTTAGTTTACACTGAGCGACACCCTGCTGGGTGTGACTCCCAAATGAATTCAAGAGTTTGTAAAAAATTTCACTAGATCCGTTATGATTTATATGTTCACTTACATATAACTAGTGCAATTTTGAATTCCCTGCAAAGCTTCGATTAATTAAACTTCTAATTAAGGGCGTAGCCAGGACTCACATTAAGGGGTGCAAGCAGTGGTACCCCAATAGGAGGCCACTGTGACCTCCCAAACAGTTCTTATCCGATACAAATTGGCTGATGAAATTTGAAAACAGTGAGACAGTATTGCAAGGCTGAACTTCTTTATTTTATTTATTTTTTTTTTTTTTTTCTTTAATTAATTTATTTATTTATTTTCGTGATGCCTCACGTCTCTTTTGGTAGACATAGATAAGTATGCATTCTTGTATTTTATTTATTTTTTAATCATTCAGTAATGTTCAGAGTTTCATTCGGTAAATTAAAAATTTTCTCCTCAAAAACAGGCAAGCTTACTATCATTTTCTGAAAAGTAATCAATGCTAGATGTAATAACGCAGTTTATATAAAGTTCCCAAAAATTAGTATAAAAGTCAAATTTTTCAATAAAAACAAAAAGAAAAAAGCAAGAAAGAAAGAGAAAAAAGTGCTTGAATTCTATTTGCACAAAAAAAGGAAGAAATTTTGAACTCAAAGAAACTACTTTATTCAGTCATGCACACCTTAAACGGATGGTATAAAATATTTCTAAAAGAACAAAACAATGGGAGGTCACAGTGACCTTCTATTGGCTCTGATCTAGGGGGGTGGCAGCTGCACCCCCCTAGCTATGTCCTTGCTTCTAATTACATGTAAAGTAGGAATTGACATAAAAGCTAGGATGTTACTCTCGTCACTAGATTTCTGAATCTGTACAACATTTCTATGCAAGAATTTAATGCATTTTTTTACGATTAGCTATTTTACATTTTAATGTGTGGATCAGAAAATGATCAAAATCTATACTGAAAGTCAGTGTCAGCAAGTGATAATGGGTTATCTTTTTCCTCCTTTGCTCTTCCTCTGTCGATTCAAGTCAGCCATTTATTGACCCAAAAGATTTATCTTTTCTTGAAAATATGCATAAATCTTTGCCTATTTTTTCTGGATATTTTTTTGTCCCAATTAACCCTTAAAAGGCCTCAGATTGCAGAATTTTATATATATCTGCTTCAAAATTTTTCCCCCGGACCCCCTGCTTAAAATCTTTTTCAAGCACAGATATGCGTATCATGCCGGTTTTTCAAGAAAGCTTTTATATATTTGTCATTTAAGGTAAATTCGTTAGCGTAGAATTTCATTATACGCCACTGCTTTTACACTTCACAAATTATCGCCCGGGGTGACACTCTTGCTAGCTACGCCACTGCCTTATTCTTAATTGTACGGTTTCCAAGATTAGTTTTTCAGCTAACTTCGCGTCTTCATCTCGCTCCTCTAAATATCGAAATAATCCTTCAGCACATTGTCGAGTCGTTTCGTGTGTCGTGGAAAGGGAAAACATTCTGGGACAAATGGTTTTCAGACCTGTGTTTTTGAGGAAAAATTTTTGCACTACAAGATTAAAGTAAACTAAGTTTTTTTTCCGGAGACCCTCGCGGATAATTGAGAGTTTACAGTGTTGTAATATGTCCGATATTTTTAATCTGTACAAACTAAGGGCTTTAAATAGTAAATGCATCTAACACTTAAAGATTATTTCGAACAAACCTATTAACACTACATAAATTTGGCAATTAATATCTAAAAAAAGAATGCAACTATATTTTTTATGAAATAAGCTCTAATTACGTATTTCTAAAACTTAATATTATCATATAAGTTCTGTCCGGAGTTTTTTCAAACAGTCCCCTGCCACAAATTCAAAGCTGCAAAAGAAAAAATCTATTACCTTTGCAAATGTTTTTTGGCATGAAATTTAATGTAATCGGTGAATTTGCCGAATTGCTGAGAACTGTGTTGAAACACCACTTTGTTTTGTTTCAGAGCCACATTTGTAATGAAAGTATGCCTCAACCCTGCCCCTAAATTAAAAAAAAAAAAATTATATAATTACGCCTTCAATTATGATTTTTTTTTTTTTTTTTTGTAGGTTTATAAATTTCAGATGTCAAAGAGTAAGTTTTCTAAAAGAACCATTCTGAAAATCCAAGATGTTTAGGTTGAATGTCTTGTTGATTTGACCCAAAATGACCCAAATGCTAAAAAAACGGGTTTTTTGACTACTAAATATTAGGTTCCCTAGAAACAATACTAGAAAAAAAGGCCTTTAAAAAGGTTTCGAGTCTCATTGGAAACCCTGTTTGATATACAAAAAGCAATAATTGTGTGAATCAGAAAAATGAATAAATAAATAAAAAGGAGAAAAAAATCATCACATTTTTTTCCAAAATCTTCAGATTTATTTTAAAAAAAGGTAAAAACAATGTTTCTTCAATTTGAGTAGTAGATTGTAGGAACTTACCCATGAGATATGTCATCTTTAATATATAAAATGACTCCAAGAAATAGAAAACATTTCAAAAAGAAAATCTCAAGTTTAATACATGATATGTTAGAAAAATTTACATTTTGTCATTGAATATATTGTGCAAAAAATTCTACAATTAAAAATTTGGCAACAAAGCCTTGTAGAATGATTGAAGCAATTCATTACAATAAATGAAATTAATAAAAAATTTTAGGGTTAGGTGAGCAAAATATCTATACAGCAGATCAAAATTCACAACAAAATACGTATGCACACTTATTGTAGTTAAATAAAACATATAATCAACAGCAAATGCTATTGCTATGTAATAACAATTAATATTAAAGTGCTACTAAGTGTACAGAGAGAAGGTACGAAAAATAAAATATGCACTGAAAGCCATCAGAACTGCTTGTGAAACATTTCTAAAATTAACTTTATTTATAAAAGTTTAAAGTATTCTTAAAATTTTTACCTTGCTCTTCCCTATTAATGCCTGACATTTTTTTCCCCCTAAGATATTTTGTATACTGGCTACAAACAGTGTTTAATGGACAGAAAAAATAATTTTAAAAATATCATGTAAAATTTTTTTTATTAAGGAAAGAAAAATCGACCCTTAAAAGTTACGATAGACCCCAGTGGGTAAATATTTTTTTTACGAAAAATTTTTTCTGCCTACGATATAATATTTAAAAAGACATTTTATAAGAAGAAATAAAATCAGCAATTAACATAAACTGGGAAGCTGGGAATAACTTTGAAAACATTGCTTTTTTTCTTGAGATTGTGAACGATGTCATTTTTGATAAAGATCATATTAAAACTGCTACAGAACACACTTTACAATGGTTATGTGCTGCAATCTGTTAATAACGAATTGAAACAATACCAAGGTACTAATTGAACACTATTATTTGGTTGAAATGTTCATTTTGGAGAAATTCAGACCTTTTTTTGGACCGTCCCTAAAAAAGGACGCTAGGCATTAATGGGTTAATAAGACTTTCATCTTTTTATTGAATAACATTTAAATGATATAGTTAAAATTTTACAAGTCATATAGTTGCACTATCAGCTACACAACTTCAACCAAGTATGTCATGGTTCAAATGAAATACGTCAATTAAGAATAAGAGTTAGTCGGAAACAAATTGAGTTTCTAAAAGTGAAAAGAACAAAAACAAAAAATTTCAATAAGTCTCAACAGTTCATGACTTTACAATTCATTGGTTAAAAACGTAGGCTGCATACAAAACCGATTATTCCTTTAAAAGATAAAATTACATCTGTCATACTTGATTTTTTTGTTAATGCCTCGGGTATTCTTTAAAAATATTGTACTTGTTGCAGAATAGACAGAGCTGCCAACTGTAGAAATTTAAATTCATAGCGGAGCTTTGCACGGGAGGGGGGGGGGGGGTTAAACTGCACATCTAATAACATATAACACACAGAGTGAATAACTTCCGTTTAAATTTACACTAGGGCAAATAATAAATTATTTTGAAATAATATTTAATTTTTTTGTGACTTAATATGATAAATTAATATCGTTCATTGGTGACAAGAGTTTTCAACCTTCTTAATCACAAAAACAATATTATATAGATGGTTAGAATAATGATTTTATTCGTAATGTTTAAAATGCTTTCTGCAATACCAAAAAAAAAAGGGAAATCTTACATTTGAATGCATTTTTGTAATGTCGTAGTTCCTAAAAAATACGATTTTTTCATAGCAGTTGGCAGCTCTGAGAATAGATTTTCCTGAATTAAAAGCATTTTTCAAATGATGTTCACCAATGCAGTTTAAAGTTTTTAAAATTCAAAAATGAACTTATACATTTTATAAGAAAAACAAAAACGTGCTAGATATTGACAATCTCATAAATATAAAACTTTTTGTTGTATGATTATTTTTCAAACGCTATTATTTTATGCATGTCTCTTACTCAAAATCAAACCAGAAAAAAAAAAAACTGCTAGAATATTGCTGTTATTTAAAAATTTGCTATGAAAAGTTAATTAAAATCAAAAACTGACACTTCAACTGTTGCAGTGAAAAATGAATCTTTAAAACAGACACACATTGATGGTAGTGGTAAAAATCAACAGTACAAAATAATTTTAATTATGGAATAACAGACATGATTTTTCATCTTTCAGGTATGTTATAAGATCTTTTATACATGTTCTTAAACTTTTCAAAGAATATGAGGATTTTCTTTACATTACAGCTCACCTAAAAATCTTATAACCTACAATCACATAATTAGTAAAACCATTAAATGTTAATCATTCTGCAATCATCATTTTTATATCACAATTTGCAGCCCAAGAATGGAACTAATATTCTTACTCATAATATTAAAATAATCAACTGCTTTCAATAGAGCAAAAAATTTTCAATTGCAAAAACCTATTTGGTTGGTTTATGTAAACTTGTTTACCCTAAGAACAGGATTTTGTCCTTGGATTTGGCATTAAGAAACGTCCTATAGATGTCTTGAAATACTCTATTAGCGTCTAAAGATGCATCAATACGAGTATGGATCCCTTTTTTTCGGTAATAATCAACCAGGGGCGATGTCTGCTGGTGGTATGTAGCCAGGCGTTTCTTAAGTGTTTCCGCAGTGTCATCTGACCTTTTAATCAGAGGCTCGCCAGTAATCTACAAAGTAATTTTCAAACTAAATTTTGAAGAATTATGAGCAGAATTGATGATTTGAGTATTAAAACAATGGCCCAAGCTAAGAGCTAAATTTTTTAAAGGGAGTTCAAGTGATTACATGCTTTTCTATAAAAGAACTACCATACATTCTCACATATAAGCCGCAAAATACAGTATAAAAAATGAGGTTAAAAATTGGGGATTAATTTATATGGGGCAGAATTTCCGAAAATTTCCCCCTAACAATTCTTAGAAAAAAAAACACTCAAAAACTGAACATTTTTCCCACATTTTTGATCAAACTTTTTAAACAAACATAAAAATAAAACTCAGTACTTGTACTACTATAGTCATACATGATTTGACTATTAAGACTAAATAATTACAGTAAAAGACCAACAACATGAAAAGTGTGGGAAACGTTGCACTCAGGAATATTCCCAATAGTTGGTTGAATAAAAATTAGAGCTGACTTTAAAGAACTGACTGCAATAAAACGACAGAGAAGAATTTAGTTGGTAATACTTTAAAATGAAAGCAACAATTTAAGAAATCATAATCCCAAAATTGAACACACTACAAAATTTGCGACTACAGAAATTAAATCTTTTTGTACATAAGTAAAAAACTGGCCATTTATCATAAGAAATGTTCATTACATGGAAGAAAGTTTTCTCTTAGGCTATAGAAAAGGAAAAGGTACTAAATTATATGCAGTGGATGATAGTATTTTGATGGGCACAAACTATTAGTAAAACGTTACGTAATTGACAATATATTAGCCTAACAGGGCTAGAAACAACAACCCTACAATAGATTAGATTTTTTTAGGGGGGGGGGACTTTTTCTGCAAAGTGCCACTATTGTCCCCAATCAGTGATATAAATCACCTGTTACAAGTAACAACTCTTTAGAAAAATGTTGTCATTTGGAAATACTGTCGGCCCCGCTTAAACAAATACTGTTGGTTCCAAGAAATATTATTCGATTAAGCAGGGTATTTGATTAAGCAAGGATCTTTAACATTGCGTCAAGGGTATGGGAAATATTCGGTTCCAGAATATTTTATTCGTATAAGCGGGGTATTCGTTTATCTGTTACCCGATTAAGCGGGGACGACAGTATAAGATCTCACACCAAAACAAAGTTTATAATAGTAAGGGAGAGGGAGCCAGCCACAAATGAACTTTTTTTATTTCATACAAAAAAATAACCATTTGCATTTTATTATATCAAAACTTTACTATTATCTTACACCTAATCCCATCAACTGTGTATGCTCAAATGTAAAAAAAAATAACATAAATTGTCTAAATGTGCCCCAACATGGGGTTCATTTCGATATGCTTGGGGCACATTTAGACACCATAAATAAAACAATGGTAATTATTTAAAATGGCAAAGATAAATGGCCTGAATTATTATGAATTGGAAACGCACTTCATTCTTCCAAAACCACTTGACTGACCTGTTTTTTTTTTTTTTTTTTTTTTTTGGCACTTTCAGAAATTACTTATGTACATGGGAACAAATGCTGAGATTCAAGATTCATCCAAATTTAGAAGCCTGCTTGGAATGAACTTGTATTAAGCCATAGTACCTAAACCTTTTTTTTTAATGCATCACTATTTTCTATATTAAAGAACCTGGAGAAAATTCTTATCCTTTATTTTTAAAGGTAAAGGTTTGGACATGCCTTATATAGCTATTTGTCTTCCTTCTGTTGATACCAGCTATTCTATTATTTCTCCACGTGTTAGGAAACTTTTTAAAGCTCCTGTAAAGTTCAATGCAATAATTCCAGCTTGAATATAAAACAATCCATACTGTACTTAGTAAAAATGATTTTATAAGTTATGAAGATGATTTTTTTTTTCTTCATTTCACTTATGAAGATATAGTGACTTCCATACTTACATTCAAACACAACTACACCGCTTATATTCAAACAAAGAGTGAGTATTTGCTAGTTATTTAGGAATTATTTTAGGTGCTTTATTCCCTTATTATTTTTTTTTTTTGTAATAACTTATAGCTATATAACATAAGGGGCACATTTAGACTATCCATATGCGCCTCAAAAGCAGTGTCAAATGTTCTCCTTAGCTAGATCATGTTTATGATTTTGTTAAATCTAGTCTAGCAGAATTTTTTTTTGACAAATTTGATTAACAAATTACTATATTCAATAAACAAGTTATTTACTTTCATATAATTAATTTGCATAATGTTACGTAAAGGTATAATCATTAGCTTATAAATAAATCCAGCAGAAATTGCTTCTAAGTTACAAAATTGCCTGATTGACAAACTCAGAAAATTCTACGGCTAGTAACTTCAAATTTTCTAGGGAAGTCTATCATGGTGCTGCTATTAAACTATTTTTATCTTTCTTTAAGTTTAGGAAAATTGAGTTGTCTACAAGTGCCTCTCTCTCCCATAATATTAATAATCAACGCCACACAAAGAACAAGAAAAAAGTAGCATACTCACATCATCAGTCATGGAAATTTTTGGTGGATGAAATTCTTCATGATAAGATCGACCACTTGACGGATGAAATAATCTGCCTGTGATCCTACGCACTAGCAATGAATCTTCAATTCCAAATTCAATGACTGAATCAAGCTGAGTTCTTCTTTTTTCAAGCAATCCATCCAACTATTAAATGTTTAAATTAGCTTCGAGTTTTGCTCAAAAAAAACTCTGTTCCTCTTTTCATATTTAGAAAACATAAAAATATATGGACAGTAAAAACCAAACTAAGAAAAGATCTCTTTACATGTTTGATAGAAAGAATAAATAAAAAAAATATATAAAAAATAATACTCCTGTTTAAAATTAAAAACTTTCAATTACTTTTTAAAAAGTAATGAGCATATTTTGCAATTATTAACAAACAATTTTATAAGTCAAAATGGAATACATACATCATTGTTTCTTAACTTCTATACTACTAAACAGCATGTAAAATAAAAGGTGATTTTTTAAAGGATTTTTTTAATTTAAATCTTAAGTCCTTAGAAACTTCATTTATTAATTAATTTCCTATATTATAAATAATTTAGACATAATGAAACTTGAAATTGATATTTTTAAAAGTTACAAAATTATTACATTTTAAATACTACTTCATCAAAAAAATTTCATAATGCGATGTAAAAACACTTTAGTACAATATATGCGTATAGTTCAAATCAAACTTAATATACATCCCAAAGTAGTTCATTATAAATACGGAAAAAATTAGGGAAAAGTAGATTAGGCACAGCTAGAAACGATAAAAATCAAATGAGTTAAATAGAGGAAATATACAAAGTTTAACTTTTTTTTTCAGTAACATTTTTTTTTAGAACCTTGTGTATCAAATTTTTAAAATAAGCAAAATAACTCTTTATTTATAGAAATGGTATTAAATTTGAAAACTATCTGTTTATATGCACATTTTCTTGTAAAAGTATAGTGGAACTTCAGTAGCTCGACACGCAGATAACTCGACAACCTTAGTAAATCAATATTTATTTTTTTCAATGGTTGGTTTAATGTTAATTTCAAAGGGTGCAAAGCAAACCTCTCTAACTTGACACATATTTACAGGAACCTCTATAAGTCAACATCCACTTGATATTTTAGTCCAGTTTTGCAACAAATATTCTTACACATTGACCGTTTTAGAGAATTTTGTTGTTTCTGGGTCAGGCAGTTCATTGTTTTCTGGAAAGAACTCTTTTTGAAAATATTCCCACTAGTACCCAGAGGAGACAGCCACCACACTTGGTGCTGTTGGTGCAGTCCCAAGTCCAGGAAGAGGTTGGAAGTTGGAGAAATGTACCCAGGGCAGTCCAGAAAAGCAACAAAGTAGCACCAACACGACACGTTTTGAAAACATATGAGCATGATTTTTCTCTTTGACAAGAAACTCTTATCTCTTTTAAAAAATTATGAATTTATTTCATAATTTCCTCTTTTCAAAAATTATAAGGTATTCAAGAGTTTTTTTATGTTTCCTTCAAAAAAAAAATGAAGGAAAATTATTTACTGAAGTTAATTTTTATAACATCGATGGGAAACACTGATAGGCAATGATATAAAAAAATAACTAATATACACAAAACTAATAGATAACAAAATTTAAGTCCATTTCTCAAAATTCATAGTTTTGAAGGCGGAACTATGGATCTAAAGGGGTTTTGACTTAAAACCCTAATTTTATATTCCAACCCTAAGTGCCAACTCTAAGACGCCAGACGATTAGTCACACTGAAGCTTTTCTTTCCTATCTTTCCTGTTTTACTAAGAATTCATTCAGACGTCAGACAGTAACCGCAACCACACTGTGCCTATTTAGTCTTTCTCAGTATCAGCAAATTTCAGTTTTTCTAGTGCTAATGAACCATTTACTTCTGTATATATCCCACAGATCTTTTCAAATATACAACATATAATGTATAGCATTCATCAGGGGTGATTGTGAGTTCATGAAAAAATACCTGAAAGTATTAACGAGACAATGTGTGTGTGGGGGGGGGGGGGCGTTTTTTTAAAACCAAGGCCCCTATTACTTAAGCACACTTAATTTTATAGTTAGACATTCATATTAACTAATTGCTTTCATATAAGCAAACAAGACACATTTCATATATTAGATTAGTTTCACATAGTTTTTGGTCAAAATATTATGCATGCATTTAATTAAATTGTAAATGAGTAAAATAAAGTTACTTTTGAACTGGTGTTTTACAAATTATCTCCAAAAATATATAAATAAAAAGATATTTCATTTATTTGTCTCCTAACTATTTGTAATAAGCATCAAAAATGAGAGAAATTCGTTTCTTATACCGGATGCAAATCGACTGCATTGTTTAAAATGAAGGCACCAAAATCGAAAAAGATGCAAATAAAATAATTTATAAAAGTAAATAATATTAAGTTATTAATAACTTAATATGATAAAGTTATTAAAAATAGTTAATAATTATTGGTATAATCACCGAAAATTCGAAAAAGCAAAAAAATAAATACCGGAGGTGGAAAGATAAAAGCATATTTAAAAATATTTTATTTCTGGTATTTTCGATCATGAAAATACCAGAATCAATCATGAAAATACCGGAAATCCGGTAAAATACCGGAACACAATCACCCCTGATTCATAATTAATAAATATTTTTTAATATTGGGATACATGTGCATTTGTTCATTAAAAATGACATCTAATCTTCATTTTGATGCCTATAAATTAATACTAGCGTCATCATGATACCCATAAATTAGAATTCTTCTTCTAACACTAAAGAGGACCTAAATGGATTAGTTAGTAGTAATAAAAGAGAACTTTTCGTAATGTTGATTATTAGGCTTTCAAAAATCAAAGATTTAACGAGCTAGAGAACAACTATAAGTACCTTCTCAGCTTGAGCAACAGTTCTAGGAAAGCCGTCAAGTAAGAAACCATTTCGACATTCATCTTTATCCAAGTTACGGTCAATAAGATCTACAACAATGGAATCGCTCACTAATTTGCCTTCATCCATAATTTTTTTAATACTTTTTCCAAACTCTGAACCAGATGCAACTTCAGCTCGCAACATATCACCTAAATGAAAATTAAACAATGCATCACATAAACGATTGTATTCTTTTAAAAATATGAAACAATCAATGATGCAGAGGGACATTTTCATGGTGGGGGGGGGGGTGCAATTCCTGCCAATAATTAAAAAAAAAAAGACCATGGTGGCCCGATCGGCAAGGTGTCGGACTCTTAACAAGTGGGTTCCAGGCTTGATCCTAGCCGATCAAAGATCCCTCTTCACTAATGGCGGCTGGGCGACCTCAGTAAGGGTCGTGGTTACAAAGCAGGGTTGGCAAGATTTTTCTTACCCCCAGTAAATATCATGGATTTTCCCACATGGGAAAAACTGATTATTAAAAACAAATTTAAAATCACCTTTAATAATGTCAAAATTGAGTTCAAGGTAAAAAGCTTAGAAGATTTTTTTTCTTAAAAGGAAGGTCTACAAAATTGTACATGAGTAAATTTATTTAAATATTTACATACCACACAGATTCCCAAATATTTACCAATCGCAATCGAATTTGTGTTAAATTGTAAAAATTTTTTGTGTTTAATAGGTCTACTTAAAAAGTAATTTTTTTTTTTTTAATTTTAACAAATTATTTATTGCTTCTCTTGATGACTGATATTTTTAAGTTTTATAATTTTATATTGTTGTGTTCTAAAATATTTATTCACAAAATTTATTATTATAAAAAAATTTATGAGCAAATTTTATGTTTTTTGTAATAATTCTTATTTAGCATTTTTTTTTTCTGTAGAAAATTTTAAACCTAACAGAAACTTGTAATAACTATGTACTTAAAGCTTTAATTTTACACGTCAGATTCAGAAACCCAGAATATCGCTTACATATTGTAATTTGGAAGTTTTTCCCCGTATTTACCATTTTTTCCAGGTGGGATGGGAAAAACAACTTTTGAACGGGAAAAAGGCCAACCCTTTTACTAAGTCCTCCAAGGAAATCGATACCTCTGGGTGTAGTGGACAAGGGGTTTACTCGGCTCATGGTATAGATCAAAAGAGCAGAGTGCTCCATCCAACTGGTTAAAACCATGTGTTGTGGTAAGTACGGAGGACCCTGGAGTGACAAATGAAAATTAACTACTGTAAAATCCTGAAAATACCCCCCCCCCCCACCACCTATTTTCAAAACTAAACTGTCAAATTTCAGATGGGCGAGTGGGGGGGGGGGGTATAATCGAGATTTTTATACAGTATATTCAGGGTAAAAGAGTAATTTCACTTCTGGAAAAAAAAAGGGGAGGGGGGGTTATAATCGACAGGGGGTTACTTTTGGGATTTTACGGTAATATAATAACATACATACAAACATAGCTTACACCTACAAATATGTTGCAAAATTACAACAACAATTAAAACCAGCACTGAAATTAACACCAATTTACTCCCGAAAACATGCAAAAGATCCTTTTTGGAACATTCGAATACAGTAGAGAACCAATTATCCGGGATGTTTGGGACCACAGCTATCCCGGATAACTGAATTTCCCGGTTTTCTGGATCGCTACGAAGCGATATTTGCCAATTGCTTATAAAACCCAAGTTACTGTAACAAATAGTAATGTATCTCAATATCTGAAGAGAAAATGATCCAGAAGTGCTCATAGATATTACAATATTAAAAATTTCTAAGCTATATGCCACTTGTATGGTATTTATGAAGAAACTATTCATATTCATTTAGGTATTTCAAAAGAAAAAAAAAAGCTATTAATTTTTTAGAAATTGCCGAAAATGCGTATTTTAAAAAGTGGCGGAAAAATCAACAAAATTTTGCCGCTTTTCTGGTTTTCCGGTATTTTAGTTCCCGGATAAAAGGTTCTGTACTGTACAACCAAAAGAGGAGGTGTACAACCAGACTCCACTAAGAGTCTACATGTAAAATTTTGACCTATTACATTTCACCATTTTTGAGTTACTGGAGATACATACTATGTCAGGTCCGCCATTTAGAGGGGACAGAGGGAGTCAACTGCCCCCCCCCCCGACTTTAAGAAATCAATGTATTTACATATAAGTGGGTGTGGTTTTTGTTGTTTTCTGGTGAAATTGTATTGTGTACCCTTCCTCCCCCCTGGAAAAACTTGAAATGAGGGGCCTATACAGGGACCGTGCTAAGGATTTTAAGTTGTTAGCCAGTAAATTAGCCAAATTTCAAAAGTCTTAGCCAAACTTCGAGAGTTTTAGTCAAAGAATTTTAATTGTTTGTTTTTTTCATGTAATAAGTGTATTTTTCCCCCAAGTGAAAATTTCTGACAATTTTCCATTCGCCACTAGTTTAGCCAAATCAGATTTTTTTTTCGCCGAATTTTCTATTTTATCGCATTTGGCGAGGTGGCGAACGCTTCGCGCGGTCCCTGCCTATACTTTGCACACATACAGACGTCACAAGACACTTGTGATATTTAACTTGTGAATCTTTCTGATGTTCTATTTGGGAGAGAGCAAAATGGAAATTTAGGTCAAAACTTAAGAGAAATTTTTTTCTTATTACAATATCTCCTATACTTTGTAAATGAACGTAAAAAGTGAAGTTGATTCTCATTTCAGGGATATTCTAGCCGAAACATATCAATAAAGCTATTTTTTTGCTTTTAAAGTACTTTGTTTTTGCAAAAATCTGATCATGATAGAGTGGTAAGCGCCATTTAGCTAAGTTCCACCTGATAATACTAAGTGAATTTTACTGCGGTGGATTTCAAAACAAATAATTGATTTGCACATGTTTCATAACTCAAAAAAAAAGTTGTTTTTAAAATGTATGTTTAAGGCTAATTTGTGAGCACTCGCATAAGAAATTTTAAGTCCTTAACTGAAATTAACTGCCAAGATTACTTTGGATATTAAATTGGTAAGCAGAAGAGTCCCCAGAATGCAGCTTTAGGCTATGTTTGTTGAATTAAGAGGATGGGGTTATGCGACATCAATGTCATGTCGATGTTACAGAAACATCGATATTTTTTTCGATGTCGATGTTCCATATTTCAACAAATAAATTTCGGAAAATATGCACTAATTATCCTTGTTGACAAATTTACATCTTTACATCAGTAATCAGTAGTTGCAGTATTAATATCATTGGAAAAAGTGATTCTTATCGATGCTTTTTTAAACATTGCAGATTTTCTTTTTTTTATTTTTATGTCGATGTTTTATATTTCAGCAAAAAAATCATAAAAATATGAGATAAAAACTTGCATCATTAATCAATAGTTGCAGTATCTGTCTCACTGGAAAAATGTTTCCATAATTATCATTGATGTCTTACAGTCCATGTTTTATCAGGAGACAAAAGAAAAACACGTTGTGTCCCGTTGAATGATATAATGATACACGATGAAACGAGGGGTTACTGTACATTAACTCTTTAACTGTCAAGTTATTTTGATTTTTAACACTTTTCCAAGCACAAACCCGAGAAACAGTCGGGTTTGACAAAGAGATGAAGCTGAAATAAACGTCTCCCGATATATATTCCAGTATAACAATACGATGCACTCAACAAAAAAAAAATACCCCGAGTAATACTTGGGAGTGACATTTTCGAAAACCAGCTGTGCCCGAGACTATCTCAGGCATGACAGTTAAAGGTTTAAAATACCTTGCAAATTTTGCTTTAAAGATCGATGTTTTGAAATATTAATATTTTAAAACATAGATGTTTTTCGGTCGCTGTAACACTACCATCAATGTTTTAATGTTTAAAATTGATGTTTTGTCATTGAAGTCGCACCTCTAGTAATGATCCCCATGCATGCTCACGGGCTTAATAAAATTAACTTGTGATGCCTTGAAATAACCATTACTTGAATGAAAAAATGTTGATTTCAAATGGAAAAACCTGTGCTGCCAAGAATGAAAAGTAATCTTTATTCTTCTGAGAAGCAATAACAAAAGACTTATTGGTTCAAGACAAGAGCTTCCTGAATGAAAACACACACGGGTACTAATATACTTAATTTAGTAAACTTAAAGTGTGTTTGGATGTGTACAATATATACCAACCAATACACTGCAGGCAAATTAAAATTTTAGTGCGTAAACTTTAGAATTGGTATTGTAATAATTTAATTAATTAAACATTTTTTCAATTTGAAAAGAAAAAAATAAGAACTAAGTACTTATTTTTTTTAAATATTTTTATATACCCATAATGTATATATGTAACCAAACTATTACCTTTAGATTTGCGAAGAAGATAACAAGTAATTTCTTTTGACAGTGTAACACTTACCAGTAGCAAGATGGCAAACACAAAATTCTTTCTTTAATAGAGGAGCCTATTAAAGAACAAATTAATAAATAAATCATCAACATACAAAGGAAAATAATCATCTAACTCAGATATATAGCATAAATATAAAGAAATTATTTCAAAGATTTCTTGATATAACTGGACTATTGCACTATCTTAAATAAAGTGCAGATTCAGCGTGTCATACCTCCCGCCTCTTTTTCTGCAATATTTTTATTACAAAACAGTTACTTAGCTACCACAGACTCATGAAAAAGTCACAATGAGTGCAAAAATAAGGTTAAAAGTAGAGGTGCCAACTTATATGTGGGACCAAATTTCCAAAAAATTTTCTTGAACCACTATTATTTTATTTAAAAAAACCAAAAAGGTGAACATTTTCCCAATTTTTGTCTAACCCTTACAAATGCTAAAGAAATAACTATTTTCTGACATAATCTTTTAGTCCAAATGTGAAATAAATACTTTATTACAGTAAGAAAGAATAATCGATAAAAGGCAGAACGGCTGGATTAACGAATTTTACTGATAGATGATCAAACAGAAATAAATGCTCCTTAAAAAACAGAATGTAATATGGCTACAACACAAAGTTTTATAGACGAAAATGAATCTTTTACAAGAATTGCAATCCCAGAAATCCAGAATTGCAATCCCGGCATAAAACTTTTTGCACAAAAGTATAAAAATCATAGGCTTTTGATTGTAAGCATATTCATTACACTTCATTTTCATTCTTTTTAAAATATTTACTTTCAAAAATGGAGGTAAAATCGTGCTTAGAGGGACACTTGATTTATTCTAATTTCCCCGTAAGCACAGAGGGTTCGATCTTTATGGGACGCCCAAACATATTTGAGTATGGATACAGTAACTAAAAATCATTGATAGTTAAGAGAAAATTCTAAATGAAGTTATCATTTAACTCAAAACCTAAATTTTATTCTTTAACACTGATAACTGAAAATCATTTTATAATACTAATGATGTTTGTAATATTTTTAAATTTAACCTTTAAGAGAAAAGAACATTTTTGATTATTCTTCAAACATATTTATCCTACTACTGCCAGGATTAAAAAATCAACAGAAAATGGCTTTACTTACAACTGAAAACCTTCTGCTCAGTATAGCTTTGTTACATATAACTTTTATATTTGATTTAATACTTACTTGTGTACCTTTCCCAGCACCAGGTGGACCTAACAAAACAGCATTTATTCCGATTTTTCCAGGTTTTTTATCCAAATCTTCCTTAACATCTATTAATGGAGCTGCTACAGGCGCCATTTTTTAGCTAAAATAAAAGAAATTGGGGGATGAAAATACAACTTCAGTTTTCCCAACTAGTGGAAAAAAAAAAATCAAAATAAAATTTTCAACTCACAGGACCTTTTTTCTTAAATGAATTAAATATGTCATTCATAAAGACAATTACTAAAAAGTAAGAATGCTTGGAACTAAAAACAGATCTGCTATGTGAAGCCCATCCTGCTTTTAAGACTTCTCTTTAACTCATAAAAACTAAAGCAAGGCAAAAAAACATTTCAACTCTACAATTAAATTCTATAAATACTTTTCCAAAACCTTACTACACAATATTTTAAAGCATTTGTTAATACTGTTGGCCTTGCTTAAAGGAATACTATATCGGTTCCCAAGATATATTATTTGATTAAGCGGGAATTTTACATTTTGTCTACGAAATAGGAAATATTCGGTTCCAGCGGGATATTCGTTTAATTACTTGATTAAGCAGAGTTGACAGTACCCCGCTCAAGATTTTAAGTTGTTAGTCTGTAAATTAGCCAAATTTTAAAATTCTTAGTCAAAGGTATTAATTATTTATTTTTCTAAATACAAAACATTCACTCGTTTCCCTCCTCCCATATAGAATTTTCCGTTCGGCAATACTTTAGCCAAATCAGTATTTTTTTCTCTGAATTTTCGATTGAATCGTATTTGGTGTGGTTGTGAATGCTTAGAACAGATCTTGTACTATTATGAAACATAAAAACATTTGTAATAAATATGAAATCATCATAAGTGTCAAATAAATGATTACATTTTTTCATTTTTTGAACAAATCGCGCATCCTCAAACAACCTGAACAGTTCATATAATTGTCAGTCACTTGCTATAATTGTTATCAGCCAAACAAAAAGAATTGAATAGATCACACAGGTGTCTTCTTCTACTCTAAATTTTGCATCAAAAAAGCGGTTAATTCTAATCTAAGGCAAAAACTTACTTGAAGTTTTCCTGATCACTAGTAAAACTGGATTTTGCTTGAATCGTTAACTTACATGCAGAAATTATACAACAGCATGAGCTTAGTTGTAAAACCCTTTATTTTATGCCACAGTAAACTGGACAAAACAATCCACAAAACTTTATGTTTAGTACGGTTTTAAACTTTCCTTCATTTAGAAGCAGCAATCAAATAATACTTTTAAAATGTATTCCCCCTAAAAAAATATATAATAAACAGAATAAATACCGAATGCACTCCTTTAATACAAATGTACTATTTTTGTCAATAAAGTCAAAATATTATCTCACGTCTTGTATCTAAGTTACAAGCATTAAAAAATACACATCATTTCACCCATCTGGGCATTTGTGACTTTCAGTTGGTGACAAGAGGGAGTGAGAGTGTAACAACTGTGACGTCAACCTCTTGTATAACAATATGCTTCAGCAAAACAGCATGACAGGTGACAAGGCGAGGGGGAGGCGAAAGATGAAGTGTTGTACTTTGTGACAAACGGGGAGGGGGGATCAAATTTAGTGAAAAAATTTAGCATCAGATATGGATAGCCATTAACCAGAATATCATCTCAATATCTTTGAAATTTAATTAAAGTTTTAATTCAATAAAACAAAATTGGATTTGTGAATTTAAAAAAAAAAAGTTTATTTGATGAATTTTCGGGAAAAAAAATTCTCGAACAGTAAAAATGTAATTGTTATTCAGCCATACCAACAAATCGGCGAGTTAAGTAAGAAATGTTTACATCTTAAAAATCAAACTTAAAAGGCTTGGAAGAAAGAAATTCTTCATTGTAACCCACTCAATGTGTTCAAAACACTCAAGATTCAAAAAATATATAAAGATAAATTCAATCATAATTTCAAAAAAACTAACAAATTGTCATACTTAATTATCTACAAACAAGACACGTTTTTTCCTTCCCAGCAAAGGTAAAGGCAACGCATTAGTATTTAGGAGGCGTTGGTAAAGGTCGATTGTTGTAGTGTTGCCAAATATTTCATACAAAATTCTTAGAGATGGATTTAATTTAAAACAAGTTAATATTTTTCGAAAAGTATAAGGAAGCACTGTATGCAGGTTAACAAAAGACGAAAGAATAGTTGTATCCATTGTAAAATTTTAATTGAAAAAGATTTTAAATGTCTTCTATCACATCATTCTCTTTCCATAGTGCTGCCATCTATATTGTATTTTTGAAATGAAACTTCTGCCCCATGATTTATCAGTGTTTTTCAAACTTGTACGTTCATAGAAAAATGAAAACTTCCAAAAACTTTGCATGGACTTGCGTTTTTCTTTCCAAACATTATTTTGTTCTAAAAACCTGCTACAGAAATATACCAGAAGTAATTATCCTCTTCAAGGACGATGGTGCCTCCCTTAAAATGAGAGTTAACACCTTCAAAATTACTCCTTCCCCCTCCTGTGTATTATTTCAACTGATTAATGCCCCAACAAACCCTGATTAAGTTATGAGCCCAAGCTCAAAGGCTCCTATTTTTAATTCAAAGTTACATTTTATGTGTAATAGAAGGTGCCTCTCCGTCAAAATGGTATCAAACGCCCTCTTGTAAGCACCTCAGTTTATTGCAGTAGGGCTTCTAAAATAAAAGCGTCAAAAATCCGAACAGACATTTCAAAGCTCTCCCCCGAAAATCAACGGTTTTCCAAAATGAGAGCGTCAGTTTTTCCTTCCAGAAATGAAAGCAACTGGCAAAGTCAGTGTATTTTCCAGAAATTCATTAAATTTCCCTTGTTTTTTAATTACTATATCATATTCCCTCCTAGTGTACATACAGTTCTGTTAACATTTTTCAACTTTGTTTTGTGTTCAGTAACCAATGACTAAAGCTTACAAGTGGCAATGGATGCATCAATTAGTTGACAGATGAGATATGTCATCTTTTGCAAATGTGGATTGCTCTAAATAGTATCCCATTAAAATAAATGAAATATGTGCATCACATTTCTGCATTTTCCCCCTGCCCTTATTCAGATACTCATCTTACTAGACATTCGCCAATTCCATAGTGAACGTTGACAGACAGGAATAATCACAGTCACATAAATTCTAAATGGTAAAAAAAGCTTTTAGTGAGAAAATTAATAAAAAAATAAGTATGAAAATATTGCCCCCTATCACATGGCGATTAGCATAGCATAAAAATTCTTGTATGCACTTAATTTTTAAGTCATATTTAGACTTTGATGCCTTCAAAATACAGTCAGATATTGATAACTTGAAGTCTCAATGTACTGGATAAAACCTTCATGAAAATTCCCCACAGCCTTCTTAGCAGTTTGCAGAGGGATACAGACATTTTTACAAGGGGGATCAAGTTTTAGTGTGCTAGTGTTATACCTTATCCGTTAAGTGGAAGGAAAACAAAGGCATGTAAAATTTAAATCTTCTTTAAAATATCATACAATATTGCACAGCCCACAGCAAGTAATATGTTTACTGTCTGTTTGCGTATTGTGCGCCTGGGAGCCACGGACGCTTCCATCTGAAAAGAGGGAGATAGGTTTAGGATGCGCACTACCCGATGCCTTCAGCTTTTGTTCGCTTACTACTTCCTTGTTGCTTTCCCCCCCTATTTCGAGAAAGTCCGAAGAGACTTGGCACGTGGGCAGATGTCTCGAAGGTCGCACGAAAAAATTTTAGACAGTATATTTGTTAAATTAACCATTTATCTATTTTGATAAAAATTTACCGCCAGGAAAAGTAAAAATTTGCAATTGAAAAATTGTCCATTTGAAATCAATATTGGAATTATAAAACTCTCATTAATAAAAAATTATCAAATAAAATTCTTAATTAAAATTTAAAAGTTGTCATACAAAATGCAGGGATAAAATTTTTGTTTCAATGAGAGCAAGATTGATATAATGGTTGTGCGACTTATAACAAGGGGGTCAGCTGACCCTTTGACCACCCCCTGAATCCATCTTTGAGAGTTTGGAACTGCTTGAAAATTTCGTGAATCAGATCAGAAATGTTCTAGTTACTAGATGACCTTTGCGAAACATTTGTGTTCGACAGAAGGAATGCAAAAATATGTTTTTTATAGTAGTATTTTGAATGACAGCAAAAATATAAGTTGTGACAGCCGTGAAAAAATCATTAAAATGTGTTTTGCCCTTGAAGTTTGATGAAGTATAAAGGAATTAATGGCGCACCCTCAAAAAACACCTTTATGAAATAATTTAAGTGAGAAAGATGAAATGATAAAGTAGTCCTCCCCCCCCCCCCCCATTTCAATACGACAACACAACTGGTGTAAGAATCCTACCCCCCAATGAGTAAAAACGATATATTCATGGAAGTTTGAATCAGAATTTTCTTTTAATATTATAAAAGTTCTAATTTCTGGCTCATGGGAGGATCAATCCCATGACCTTTGTATTGTTAGCATAAGATATGTTTAAAGAGTTATACTATGATTCTAAGATGTGAAAATTAATATCTTGTTCCCTAATTTTAACAACAACACAGATGTAGATTCAAATTTGCGGATGAGTTTAAATATGAAACCTGTAGCTGCAAAAGTAAGCTGTTTCCAATTTTTTCACAATTGCTTTTTTTAACTCCCTCTTTTTATTGCAATACTTACATAGGCCAACAACCTGAGACAGTCAGGGAGTAGTTTCAGAATAGTCTAATAAAAGGTATAAACAAAACAGGAAAAGTTATTGTAACTCATATGTTTATTTAGCGATAGATGATTTTTTTTTTACCACCTACTTTTGCAGCTATACCAGTGGCGTATATAGGTTTTTATTTCGGAGGGGGCCCATATAAACAAGCTTAGCCCCCCCCCCCCCCCCCCCCCCACTTTCTTTTTTTTTCGCTATTACTGTAAGACAGGTAGACATTTTCGAATTGAATTATTGACACTGAAGCACAACTCAGGATATATTTCTTCATGATAGAGCAAAAGAAAAGGAGTTTTTTTTTTTTTTTTTTTGAACTGAAGTCTCATTTAAGTTATCTTTGGGAAGTAAAAGTTCAAAGACCCTCCCCTGAAAGATTTTCGATGCATAGATGCGCAATTTCGCGTTCTCTTTGAAGACGTTAAGAGACAAAAAGTGGTTAGGGATATTTTCCTCCGAAAATTTTCAAAATTGAAACCTTAAGCCATCTTTACTTTAGACCATCTTTGGTAGTAACGTTAGCAAGGACTCTCTCCCGAAATGCTTCAAAATGAATGTTTTAAAAACATTTTTATTTAGGTTATCTTTAATACCGTCAAGAGAAGAGGCAGGATTCGGGCGCTGTGCCCCGACATTTTGCGGCATTAAAGCTTCAAGAATGCAATTTTAAGCTCTATTTTTTGAAACTGAAGGTTCAAAATTTTACTTTTAGCAGAGGTGCCCATTACCCCCAAGAGCAAAAACTTATCCTCCAAGAATTCTACGAAGATCCTTCTAAGAACAAGAGTCACACGTGAAAGAAAAATAAAACAAAAACTTTTAAAAACGCCCCTTAAAAATAATTCAATAGCGCCGGTTACGGCATGATTCTTGATAGGAACAACTGGTTTTAGGCTTTGTCTGACAACATTTAGGATAATAAAAGGATTTAGGGACTCTTCCAGAAACTTTTGAGCATAGAGACTAATTCAGGAGCTCTTTCTTTTCTAGAAACACATTTTAGAGCTAAAGACTATAGAAGAGTAAGGGGGATATCAACTACTGTTAACTGTTTGAATTTTAAATCTCTAAAATGCAGGGACGTCATTTCGAATTTTTCCAGGGGGGGGGGGGGCAAAGGGTGCATACTGCATACACAATGTAAAATTACCGAAAAGTGGCAAAAACCACGCCCACTTATATGCCAATACATTGATTTCCCAAAGTGAGGGGGGCCTGCTAAAATGCCATTTGAGGCTATGTTTGACCAATGTATTGAAGAAGCGGGAAAAGAACTCTCTTCTGAAAAGTTTTGGATATTGAAGTCTTGAAACTGCAATTAAATTACACGTTGTAAAAGCGAAATTTTAAGATCTCTTTAAGGGGGGTCATGAGCCTTCTTTGAATTCATGCTTGGCAGATATACGAGTCTCGACTTCCTACCATAAACCCGCCACTGAGAGAGAGTAGAAGAGATTGAAAATTACGTGCCCCTTCTAGCTCGGCCTACTTGGACTTCTACCTTTTTTTTATTTTTTTTGTTCAGCTGAAAGCTTGGAAATTATTCGCGAAAAAACTAAAACAGAAAATGATTGCACTTTATTGTAAATTTCTTGTTGGGAGGAATACTTACACTTTATTTTAAATTTCTTGCCGGGGAGGAATGGTTACACTTTATTTTAAATTTATTGAGTGTAGTATTATCTTAACGACTCTTATTTCCTGACTGACTAGAAAAAAAGGGGGAATGAGAAGAAAGAGAGAAATGTAATTTGCTGACTAATAATCTACGTGTGTTGAATATTTTTCATTTAAAGATTTCTGTTCAAAATGATTTGGATTTTTTCTATGCGTTCTCTAATTGAAATATCTTCATTTCCCAAGACACTTTTTTCTCTTGAGCAAAGCGCAAGGGCTCCCTGACCCTCTTGGGTTGCACCACTGCCTCGTGCCATCTAACGAATTATTATTAGTAATAATTATTTATTCATTTATGTATTTCAAGCTAAAAGTATGCAAATAATTTGAGAGTAAACTTAAACCGAATAACAATAACTACCTTTATTTAAAAAAAAAATAGAATTTTTTTTCGGGGTGGAGGGTATAGGAGGGAAAGGCCCTCTGGAGCTCTCCCTTTCTACACCTTTGAAAACAATGTTAATAGAGAGCGGGCTTTTTTCTTAAGGGTTTTTTTTTTTTTGAGCAAACACGAATCGAACACCTACTTTTGAAAAAAATCTTTCTCGATTTCGGGGAGGGCCCCCCCCCCCCTTAAATACGCCCTTGAGCTATACACGTCTTAACTTTCATGGACATTTGGAACAGAATTTTGCTTTTTTGAAAAGACAATAATACACTAATATACTGTAGAGATTTGAATCTATGACCTTTGTAATATTAACGCGCAGTTCTAAACATTTGAGCCCATGGGTCTGCATTTTGGGATTAATATGCATTGAAGCTATACATTAACCAAAAAAAAAAAATAACTAAAATGGGGTTTTTTGACGAAACAACCAAAATGAATTGTCTCTTTATTTTCTCTTTACCTTTAAAATGATTTACATAAGAAGTTTGATAAAGTATTGAGGAAATTATGGCGTTCCCACAAAAAAAAAAAACCTTTCTTTTTAACATTCATACTACTTTCAGGTTGAATTTCTCAATATGCAATTGTAAATTTTAGTGGTAACATCCAAAATCTTGGGCAGATTTTTAAGAACTGCAGATTTGATAGTAGACAACAATGCATGCTTAATTATATTTTATGTTAAATATATTTTATGCATGATTTGTTGTCTACTAATGATTTTTACACCCCAAATTTCATTTTAATTTAAAGAATGTTAGTTCTAAATCAGTGGTAATCCACATGGTCCTTTGATCTCCTATTACTGGGCATTTATTTCAATAGTTGGTAAAAGCAATTTTGTTACTTACATAACATTTTGCTATTTACATAAGTAATGTAAATAACAAAATGTTATGTAAGTTCTGTAATGATTACACAACTTTATTATTTACATAATTCATAGATTAAGCACAGTGGCAAATATGTATGTAAATAGTGACAAAGACAAGGGGGGTGCTCTCTGTATCCAGACCACTCCCTTGAAGTACCAATTTTCATCCTTTTAATTAAACTTGAGGAGTAGTTTATTCTAAGGGAACATACCCACCTTTTACAAAAACTTGTTTTTTTGACATTTTCTAATGGCCTCAATCGACTCCCCTAGAACTCCAAATATAACACATCAGTAGTTCACATTAATGACTTTTCAATCAAAAGGCAACAAATCTGTATCCAAAATTTTTTTCAATTTTTCTACAATTTATGTCAGTAGGACCCCTGATTCTTATGAAATCATTAATTGCGGAAATTTTAACTAATATAAAAATGATGAACATAAATTGGAATGTGACAAGGGTGTATGATTTTTGAGAACAAACAAAGAAACACATATAAAACAATTTTTATTAGACATCAATATTTACACTTTCTTCAATAATCTTAGAAGTATCTCTGCTCCCTTGTAATTTTTTTTAGATAAGTACTTTTTACAACCTAGTAGTTCTTCGTTTACTTTCTCAACAACTTCTGGTATTTCGGTTTCTAACAGACTGGGAAACAAATTCAAAAATAAATATATATTCTTATACACAACTTTTTACAAGATATTAAAAGACTACTTAATAAAACTTGATACTTTAAAAAACTTTTTCTTTAAAATCATTTTGACTTTGAATTTCTTGAAGCTGTTAAATTTTTATGGAATCATTTTGGAAATCTATGATTCGATTTGAAATCATGCAACTATTATTTCTATTGAAATGCTTCTACTACTCGTATTGGAATATTCAAATTTAAGATTCTACTGGAAAGTATAAAAAATTATGCAGAATTTGCATTAGTCACTTTGCAAATAAATTTATAAAGGAAAAAAAGCATAGATTGTATTAAACAGAACATAAGAAGAGAAAATACACAAATGGCATGCTGCATAAAGGAAATTGTCAGTACAGATTACACTAACTGCTTGAAAGTCGCAAAATAATTATTTTTAAAGAGTATTGGATTTTTAATAGCCATTTTTTAATTCTTATAACCATGAAAAATAGTATTTTTGAAAAATCCTGAACGCATTCATTCCAAACTTGAGATATTTAACATTATATGAATATATTAAACATAAATACAGTAATTACTTTAAAGTACAATATATATATATATATCAAGAAAATCATTTCACAAAGCAAACACACCTTAATCCTATGCATGTATTTTGATAAGAAACAAAGGAAAATACCTGACTAAAAGGAAAGCACCTCGATTACATTCAATCCATGTTTTCATAACTCCAGATGGTACAGTATTAACCAATACATAACTAAAAGTATCTGTAAAGGAAATGACCACAATACTATATTTTATGAAAATAGGAAAGCATGAAGCATAAATATTATAACAGATGGATCTTTAGAACAGTAGAATACAGTCGAACCTAGTTAAATCGAACACCATTAAAACGAAATACATTTTCGATCCCGTGTTGGAATTTAATCTAATTAGAATTTAATCTAACTTCGCCTTGTGATTTGGAGGAAATTTTACCATATATAGCCCCTTTGAGCGGACATGACGTGAAATTCCACTTTTAGATTTTTCACTTGATAAATTTACCGTACAGAATTAAGAAAAAAATTTCAATGAAATAGGAACTTAGTTCTGCTACTCAAGTTGATTTTCAAATTTATAACTTAATTTCTCGGAGGGAGAAAAAAAAATGTATTCGGGGGTTCTTAAAATGGGATACATGGCGTATAAAGTGTTAAAGCTCAAAATATTTCTACAAAAACTTTTAATGCAAACATTATCCTTTTCAATCTGATCAGTAGGGTGGGGCGAAAAATTAAAAGTTTTTCAGATCAACTTCTAATAGTTGCCAAAAGTTGTCTTAGGTGATAGTTAGCTTTTGTGCAAAATTTGAGAAAAATCGGTTAATATCTTCAGGGGGCGCTGCGATCGCAAAGTTTTACCATAGCTTTGTTATGGATTTTATGGTTAAAATATCAAAAAAAATGCCTTTAGCTAATCTCTTTGCATTTTTTTTACTCAAAAGATGTTTTCATGCATTAAAAGCATATGAAATGACTCACAAACATTATTTTATATGATATATTTATATTTCAAAAAACCACTTTTTTTCACGTTTTTGTTTCTTTTTAAATGCTTGAAATATAAATATATCATATAAAACAATTTTTTGTGAGGTTTTTCCTATGAATGCATGAATATATCTTATGAGTAAAAAAAATGCAATGAGATTAGCTAACGGCATTGTTTTTAATATTTTAACCATAAAATCCCGATAAAAGCTATGATAAAATTTTGCGATCGCAGCGCCCCCTGAAGATATTAACCGATTTTTCTCAAATTTTGCACAAAAGCTAACTATCACCAAAGACAACTTTTGGAAACTATTAGAAGTTGATCTGAAAAACTTTTTATTTTTCGCCCCACCCTACTGATCAGGGCAGCCAACTTTTTAGCAGAGTAATATGAAGTAAAAATGAAGAAAATAAAAGTTTTTTCAAGTGATTATGTATTTATAGCTTTCTAGTGTGGTTCAAATACCTCCTTAACCCTCCACCCCATGAGGGAAGGAGGGCAGGGCCTTTACATAAAACGGCAGCAGAGAAATTGGATTTTACTTATTTGAAAAGTTTTTAGTATATAGCCAGCAAATGTTGTTGGGGTGCGCCAAATATATAGATTGCCTTAGTAAATAAAATATAAAAAAGCAAATCTTTGGTAACAAACATTAAACTATCCAAAATGCTATGTTAACAAGATATCAAAATATTGAAATCACAAACGCAGGGAGAACAACTTCTGTGACGTATATACTCAATGTCCAAAAAAGAGCCTAACTTAGGATTGCCAATGAAACTAAACAGTTCTTGAAAAGTATTTAAAGGAAAATACAAGCATTTGTACATCAGTTCCATTAAAAAACAGGCTTTTGTACAATTTATGATGAACAGATAGTTTTTGCTTTGAGATCTACGGAGCATAGTAAGCAAGACAAGTTTCTACTGCAAACGCGTTGTAGTTGGCAGCCTTGTGAGTTCAATGTGTAATAAAATGAGCAATACTCACCAGCACTGGTACATTCTTTCTCTTTCAATACACTTGCATCATTTAAAATAAGCTGTTTCAGCATAAAATTAGAGCCAGAAAGCTCTATTATATGCTTATTTTTGTTATCAGAATTGTAAGGCTCAGCAGCTATTTTCGCTATCGAACGGAATGCAGCACCTCTGTCACCTATGCACCAATATAAAATAGAACATGTTATGAAAGCAATTCAAAATAGTGCTGTTAATAACATAAATCAATAATCCTACATCAAACGATCAGAAACTGAAGACAAAAAACATACTAACCAGAAATATGTTTTAAAATAACAGCAGAGAAAAGGCAAAATGCATTATCAGTATACAATACTGATATGTTTGAAACAACAAGTTGAATTAAAGGTTCTGAAATTATACTTTTCAATTCTGAGCTTCGAATAACAGGATTCTTTTTACTGCAATAAAGAAATACGTGTTCATTAAAAGATATTACTGCAGAAAATATTCATTGAACTTAAAAAAAAAAAAAGAAAGAATGCAAACACTGCAATTAATTACTACAATTTTTCACTACAAAAAAAAAAAAAAAAGGCTGGAGAAAAGGAGGAGTTACTTAAAAAAAAAAGAGGATGTCAACATGATAAATATGCAGAAATACTGGCTAAAAAATATACATTTGAACCAGTTTCAAAAGTAGAATGTTAAAAAGTGCAATTGAGATGTAAAACATAGCATTGTGAATGCTTTAATGCAAATGATTTAGCTTTTAGCCCTTAGTGCAAATGATTTAGATAGTCCCTTCATTTCAGAAATTTATCATCATGCTAAACAATTTTAATAAAATAAAAATAAGTGAATCAAACTTGTTTTTAACGATACTTTTTAGAAAGCCTGGTAAACATGAAAGAAAAATTCTGCAAATGATGTTGGCTTGAATTAACTCGGATGCAACTGAATGAATTTTCGAATGGGCAAAAACCATCAGCATGCAAGACCTCAACAAAAAAAAAAAAAAAGGGATGAAAATAATAGTCAACACAAAGTTATTAATGTCTAAGATGTAGAGCTGCACAGTAGACAAAAATGCAATGAAATTTCAAAACGTAAGAGGAATCAGGACTGATGCATAAAAGTTGGCAGGTGTGTGGATTTGTGAAGCTTACCTGTTTGAATTTCCATCACCAGTTTTCAAAATATTAATGATATCTGGATGTATAAAATGTGGATCCCTGGGGTTAACAAGATAAATCAGAACTTTTTTTCCATGAATATTTTGAGAGAGTTCAAGCAAATTCTTCACCAGCTCCTGCAATACAATACAGGAAAAAATTAATACACCACATGAAGTAGACTAGAATTTTAGAAATGCCAAACTGGAAAAGAAAGTTTTTTTTTTTTTTTTGCTGCTAGTAAAGTAAATAGCAGCTTATTCTCATAAACATGAATTCTGAATTTAAAATTAAGATTTTCAACTAGCAGTGAGGAAAAATGTTACCATATTGCAGTGCGCAAAACTATACAACTAAAGCCTGGAAAAAATGCAAATGCATATTTTGCTGTTTGCCATTAGATGGGTCTACATAAATGCATAAAATCTAATGTATGTCGACATATAACTAATTATACAATCAAAGACGCATAAATATGCCAATGGATGGTATGCCCCACAGACTGGAAAGCACTGCCATAACTGTTTAATGCTTCAAAGTTTGAATCTTCTATAAAATATTAATATTCTTACTGCATTATGAAACAGAAAAAATACCATGCATTGTACTTACTTTAATTATGTACTTCCCAAGAGCAACAGTATCATCAACACAATCAAACAAGGCAAGTAAAACCATATGGCCATGCTCTTCTACAGCAATTTTAGACACAAAAGCAGTCATTGCTTTCATTATAACTTTACGATCCTACAAAAGAAAAATATGTGAAAATGATATGCAAAATAACTATGTACCTTATCAGGCTAGGGAACTAAGGCATGGGAGTTCCCCATTTGACTGACCACTTAACCTACCACCTGCCCTGTAATCCTGAGCCCTTGTTTACATAAATTGAGATAGACACAGCAAGATTTAGCCTCCATGGGCTACTGCACCACTGAACTTAGGTTGTACATAAATATAAATGTATGTGTGTGTGGGCATGTGTGTATGTATGAGAGGATAATCATGAACATACCAATATTAAAAAATATTTAGCTTAAAAACATAATACTAAATGGGTAAATGACAGCAAGGCATTAATCAAAATTGTTTCTTTGTGAAATATATTCTTTGTGATTTTTATTACAATTACTACTAACTACACTAACTTGTTGAACATTGCTGTAAATAATATGTTACATTTGTGTCTTAGGCTACGTTAAATAAAAGTATAAGAGAGAGAAGAAAAAATCTGATCATAAGTCCAAATATTGTCCAGTTATTTTATCATCATAAAAAATTATATTCAACATATTGAAAATTTTTTAACCATACATATTAGTCACCCACCTCTCCTAAGGTTTTTTAATGATAAATTTGCTTTTAAAGCTTACAATCCATCAACAGGGTTTATACTCATTTTCAGAAATGAAAAATATAGACTTTTGAAGGACTCCCAATTTTTTTAAGGACTCATAGTAAAATATTTAAATAGCTTTAGGAACAAAATTTTAAATTACTCAATTTACGAGTACATTAAAATTTAAAGTGCAGAGAGATTCGCAATGGACTCTGATTCAAATGACAATGAATGATTAACCCTACACTGCATAGCGTTGCCAATTGGATACATGGACTATTTTTTCTTATGACCATGCATAAGGCAACTCAAACATAAAAAGCAAGTATTAGATATCTTTAAAGCTAATATAACCAACCATCTATCCTCAAAATCAAGTTCTTAAAAATGTGTTCCAATGTTTTCTTATTACACTAAAATACATACATATGTCTTTCAAGGAACAAAAAATCATGCAGTGTAGGGTTAAGATCTATTCAAATGACTACCATTCTGAATTGGGAACAGAAAGTAACTATAGAGAATACTACAAATAGGATAAACAAACGACATCGTCTATACTTTTCTAGCGTTAAGCTCTTTAATGTTTTTACTCGTTGAGTTTACTATTATTCTGGCCCACTTTTCTCATTTTAGGATTGTTTTGTTTATATTTGCTACTATTTCATTTTCAATGCAGTAATCATTTTTTCAAATATTTTTTTACTAAATTAACTGTATTTTTTACCATTGCGTAAATACGCTAACACTAATGTTGCTTATTTAAATGCTTAAGTCCTTTTAACTCTTTTGTTCTTAATTTCAATTCATTTTGACTGTTTTATTTGTACATTATAAGCTTGTTTTTTTTTCCTTCGCTAATTATTCTTAATTTTTTTCGATGGAAATTTTATCAATTGTGGATAATAAAAATTTATGTGTGGAATATCATTTGTGTAAAATTATCATTTGTGGATAATAAAAATTTCAATGGAGCAAATTGCACCCTTGAAATTTTTAGGTGGGAGGTTTTGTGGCCTCCCGATGTATCAATCTCTTTTTTAAATCCAAAATTATGTTAAATTATACTAAATATAAACTGAAGATGTTTAAAAATCTTAAAATAATTGAAAAAAAAAAGGATCGATTCAGTATTTCACTTTCTGATAGAAGCAACTCTTAAAAAACACGGGATTTCGTTCAAAATTTTTGAATTTAATAAAAAATATAAATAAATTTCATTTATTTTCTCCTTAAAAAGGCGTATTAAACAACGAAAATGCAAATCATCCGATTCCTGTAGCGGATGCAAAGAGATTGCAGTTTTCAAAGTGATGACATCAAAAGCATAAAAACGGAATATAAAAGAATTTATTTTGGTAAAAACTTTATAGAATTGCATTTTAAAGGTCTGTGATAAACATATTATTAATATCTGTTAACACAATTAATGCAAAGATAAAATAAAACGATCCATTCAGCGTTTAACATTTAGACTCATAAAAGAACAGTTAATTTTGCTTTAAAAAATTTAAAATAATGATCTGAACAAGAAATAAAGCGAATTTTCAGTTATTTGCCTTCTAATAAAGAGTAATTGGCTTAAAAAATGAGAAAAATTCGATTTTCATATTGGATGCAAAGAGATCGCATTTTTCAAAATGAAAGCATCAGAAGTATAAAAATGGTAATAAAATAATTTATTAAAGTCAAATAATTTTAGAATTACATTTCATCAGGTTTATATAATGAATGTCATTAATAATCACTGACAGTCTTTTAAAAATTAAGGAAATTTTTTCAAAATTCAGGACTTTTTAAGGGTTTTTTAGGGACCTTAATTTTGCTTGATAAAATTAAGGGTTTCTTAAGGGTTTTTTAAGGAAGTACGAACCCTGATCAATCCAAACGTACTACTATTGCAATACATACTTTGATATTTCCATGCCAAATACAGTGCATAGCAACTCTTGAGCCATCCTTAGTGTGCAATATTTCAGGTACAACGGGACGAAGAGATTCTATTACTTCTGATCTGGAAGCAGGGTCGCAATAAAGCATGAACTGCAGCAAAATGTAATGTACAATACTGTGCTTTACAACTGACCTATGAACAAATCATAATAAGTAAACTAGACAAATTATAATAAGTATGCATTTGATACTGGTAGCATTTTCATCACTTTTAAGCTTTAGTTATTTCTTTCTACAAAAAAAAGGGGGGGGGGGGGTAAACTTAAAAAAAAAAACTGGGGGGAGGGGATATAAAAAAATAAGATAAGATTAAAGACAGATATAGAATGAGAAAAGATTTGATTGTTTTTTTAATATGCAAGAGAAATAATAAGGATGTGCAACTTAAAGTCATAGTATGAAGATTGCCAATGAACCTCAGAGATATCTTTTTTTCAATTGAATTTTACAAAATTCTTCTACAATTCTAAATCTTTTTATTATCTTCTTCAAAAAAAAGAAAAAGGAAGTAACTTGACAAGACTTTATTTAAGAAAGAAATTAAAATTTTGGGAGATTTTTAGAATATGTATGCATTCTGTAACATATCTGCTAACTTTGGAAAAGATCAAAAAGAGGCTTTTTAATGATAAATACATAAATCAAATCTTAAAAAATCCACTAACAGCACATAACATATTTGAAAGTTCTCAATTGTTTCAGTTCAAATTTAAAACTTTTCTTTTTTAAAACTTTTTACGCACTGAAAGTTTATCCATTAGCATAAGTTTTTTTTTTTTTTTTTTTCAATTAATGGCAAAAAGGTCTTGACTCCATCCAAAAACAAGTTATTGAGCAAAACAGTTTTAGAACTACTATCATTAATAAAGTGAAAAATTTCAGAAACAAAAATAAGTCAGTTATAAAAAAAATAAAAAGAGTTGACTTACGATCGCACAGATAGAAATAATTTTCGAAATTAAAAAAAATTAAATATTGCCAGAATACAAAAAGATTGAAACATCAACCACAATGTGTTATTTCAGCAATGCACAAGCTCATTTCTAGCGGAAAGCACATGTTCAATTTACTAAATCTTGCTTCTATAATGTTAAAAGTTTACTCCCTATTCTATTATTGGATGGTTTAATAAACTAAGTAAAAGCTTCTTAAGAAAGAAATTTCCAGGATCACTGATTTAAAACTGGATGCAGCTTCAGGTACATTTTTTTTTCATCTTTTATTTATTTACTTTTTTTTTTTTTTGAAGTTTAGAATGCAGGGAAATGCTATTTGCCTGAAAATAGGTACTTTTGGAACAGAATAGCACAAAGGCTCTGTTTTGGTGTGGATGTCTCATCAATAAAATTTTCAAATAGATGTGGTAAAAGGATGAGCATGCAAGTAATCAGCAAAAATAAAATATAGCAAAGTTAGAAAAAAAATAGTCCACACAAAATTATAATTACCTAAATAGTGGAGAAGCATAGTAGATAAAAAGGGACGGTTATTACAGAAGCAAACGCACTTGAATTTGGAAAAGTAAAAAATGCTCGAATGTCATGTAAAAATGTTATAATAGCTAATATGCATAGCCTCTACACACAACACGTAAAAGTTGGCAGACATGACATAGTTATTAAAACTAAATTAACAGATAATAAAGGAAAATATTTATCAACCAGATACCAAAAAAATGGGGCATTTAGGGGCCAGATAAAATTTCTCAGAGTTTACAGGAAAATATTAATTGCTAAGATACTCTCTTTGTTGTCCAGGTGACTTGGTACCCAAGATTAGGTAGATCCTGTTAGTAACATTACACAAAAATTTTTAATTTTAAATCGAAAGGAAGAATCAAGTAATAAATCTTACTTTTCTAAGACCTTCATGAGTTCTCTCTTGATGTTGTCTATAATGACTGATTTAGTTTCAGGCTTCTTTTCTAAAATTTCTCCTAAAGATTGAATATTCGAAGTCTACAAAAGCAAAGTTATGTTAACACCGGAATACATAAAAGAGATCACAACATATAAAAAGAAAACACACACCTATAATGTAATTCCACTTACTTTAAAGAATTTATAATCAGCTCCAAAAAATTCTTGAATCAACTCAAATCGTTGCAAAGAATTAGCACATTCATTAAATGCTGCTTCTACAACTTCTGCAGCTTCCTAACACATAAATAAATGTTAAAAATAGAGAAAAATCTCATAACAACAAATATCAATACAGTGATACATCTATTTCAACAAAATAAATGCTCAATTTCATTGCCATTATACTCAAAAGATGGATTTACTCAAAAGGTGAACAGTTAAAGTCAATAGCGTACAGACCTAGGTATAGCCCCCCCCCCCCCTCCTCGCAATATTTGTTGGTGGCATCCTCCACCCTCACCCCCTATTAACTATTAAAAATATTTTACAAATATAACTCATAAGGCTATTTTCTGGTTTGTATGACTCCCTCCCCCCCCATCAGGCTATACACGCAATCGGTTGAAATGTCATTTAAATCGGTGTTAACGTTTAAATCCCCTGATCATCTTTTTTTATAGTATGATTAAAAAATAAAAGCATTCTGCTCATTCATATCTATAATTTGACGTAGTACTTTTGTTTTTCTTTCTTTCTTTCTTTTTTTTTTTTTTTTGATATCTACAATGGCCAACTATAAGAAATGAGTAGTGTACGTGCAATCAAATTTTAATTTTCAACAAATGTTTCAAATAAAAAATATGTGGGTTATTTTAAATAGTTAAAAGCCATTAAACAAAACAAAAAAAAAAAAACATATTTTGAATATATTTGCAGATAAGCTTGAAATAACACCAGTAAATTCCTTAATGGTGTTGTATTCGCCATTAAACCTAAACGATTTTAAAGTAACAGGTTTTTAAAAAAAATCTATTATTGTTGATTAATATTGTATCCTATAGTTGTTAATAAATTATAGCATAATTTATTCACTTACATTATGGCGGATAAGGGAAATAACATGTCCATGAAAAGCTTTCATGATTTCTTCTTTCTGCCGCTTTGATCTACAATGAATAACATACTGATAAATAGAAGTGTTCTCAAAACTTTCAGTTGTCAAGGATAAAAAAAATTAAGAACTAATAAAATACAATGAAAATTTTATATATTTCAACATGAGGCAAAACAAATTTTTAAGTCAAACGTAAAATTTAGACTAAAATGTGTAGAGTACCTAAATCTAAATGTGTGTTTTAATCTAAACGCTACCATGATCTTGAACTAACCAGGAAACCATACAATAGTGTAATAAGGAAACAAATCTAAATAAGTAGCAATCAAAAGAGTATAGAACATGCAATATACAGACCATGTTTCTAGACACATAATCATTTTGCCCTTGTGTACTCCATTGTTGAAATGTATGGTCTTAAAGTGCGCTGAATTTTAAAAGAAAAATTGGCAAATTTCAAGATTTTCAGCAAGCAATGACAAACATCTTTAACACTAGTTGTGAATAGATGTCCTGCACATGCTGATAGTGGAATTGCATGATCACTTTCTCACCAAGGCTTAAAATGAAGTACTTTTCTTAAAATTTTGGCAAACTTTAAGAACTTATATCTTCATATCAGACAGACGTTAGAAAATAATTTTTGCATCAAAAATATGTCTCAAGATGCCTGTTTGATTGCAACCTGTTTCAACTTTTTCATTATTACACTAGTCATGTGGTTCCTTGGTAAGAATTAAAAATGAAAATAGATCTGAAAAATATTAGGAATGACTTTTACTGCAACAAACTTTTAAACTCTTTGATTGATAAATGGAGTTATAGCTGTTACCAGCACTGACAAATATCTTATCTTGGAATACCCATGTAACTAATGAACACATTGATAATGTCCGCCAAAGATACAATCATTTATTAAACTATAAGGTAAAAATGTATATCCAAGGAGATCAAAACAATGGATGAAAATGAGCTCTTTAACAGAGGATTATGCAAGAGCAGAATTTCTTGACAAAATTAACACAATATAACTTTTAAACATGCATTTTTTTTGATAAAACCTTCGTGCTATCAAAATTATACATATTTCTGTGGGAAAAGCTAAAAAAAGATTTTAAGTTCTTTTGATCAAAAAAAAGAAATTCAAAAAATAGAATTTCCTTCAATAGAAAGAGCGGGGAAAAGAATGTTATTTCCACATTAAAAAAGAAAAAATCCTATTATGAACTATGATATATAAATCCTATGAAAGAATGGCATCAGAAATGCAATAAATAATACAGGTTTAAAGAAAAAAGTGCCTTCATATTTACTGGAAGAGCATATAAAAGCATTTCATTTCAACAATAAAAGCCATACAAAAATAAAACTTCTCATGAATCAATAGCCTGCTCATTTTGCCGGTGACATACAAATTGTTAAAAGTTTTTTGCTGGTTGTATTAGTTAACTACAGCTTTTTGATTTAAGAATTGCTTAGTATTTTCCCCTGTGGCAGAAAGCTGCCGACACGGCGACATTGTCCCAGAATCAGGGAGACAGTGTGCAGAAAGGTTTTTGTGATTGGGAGGAAAAAACAGGCAAAGAAAAAAAAAATAATATAAAAAACAGCCAACAGAAAGAAAAACTATGAATCTGTTGAATTAATGTTAACATTTTTATAAATATAAACACCTTGTGTTGCTTTTAGAGGGTTGTATATATATATTTATTATTGAAGAAGATTCTAGTGTTGCAGAAAGACATTGGTTCTAGAAAATTTGTCGCAGAAAGCAGAAAAAAATTCTGCCACAGGGGTATTTTCAAAAGGAATATAAAATTCTATAAGATTTAAAATACTTATCAAGTTTTGTAATATTTACGAAAACTAAATGAAACCAAATTAAACTTTTTTTGGGGAATTTGGATAAAGTTATTGAAAATATGGCCGGAGAGAACAAACTTTTAAAACTATAGAAATATAAAAAACGGTTAAAATAGTCAAAAAACATCACAACTTTCTTTCCCTCACAAAAAATGTCAACATAATCATAAACTCTCCTTCAACATAAATCTCAGATAGAACACTTATTGCAGTTCAGAAATTTGCAGTTTAGCTCCTGTATTTTAATAAGATGCTTTTTCTTTCAACCAAAATATGTGACGTCACATTTTCTTAATACCCCCCATTTCTCTTTGTTCACGAACTGTAACATTTTCATGAATAATATCAATGCATGACATTATTTACGGATGAGCTCTAAGTAATAAAATGCTTGTTCTTTCATAAAAAAGAATGATAAGTTATAATCATCAGTAAATTAAAAGTTTAAAACAGAAATGGATACAAGCCCGACTTAAGGAAAACTTTTATCAGGCTCTTGAAAATTGTTAGCTTGCAATGGTATATAATTATAGAGAGAGAAGAGGAATGCAAAATTCTTAAAATCTTACCCATATCGTAGCATTTTTAAGACACAAAACTTTCCATATTTTGCTTTTGAGAGTGAAATAATGTCACCTGGAAAGAAACAATCCTGAATTAAAAACACAGCTAGGAAATAAATTATTTCAACCTAAAAGCAGTACTCAAAAGAACAGCTTGATGAACTGATCACCAATAAGAAAAAAAACGAAATATGATTGTATACTACCAAAATTTTTGTCAGGACATGAGAATCATTATTATTTTTTTTATTTTAAATATATAAATATACTATGTTTTAGAGGGGAAAAAACTACATTAAAGTAAAAAAGCTGAATGATTTTTTCCAAATTAGTAAGCTGATTTTTTTTTTTTTTTTTTTAAATCATAAGTATTCTAGCTTAGAACAAGAAATTCTGCTGAATAAATTTATTACACTAATCAATAGATTTGAAATTTAGCTGTTTTGCCTTTATTTATTTCAAAACTATGAATTATAATGGTATGGTCACAGTCATTTTTTAAAAAATACAAAAGGATAAAAAAGGTGAAAAGAGAAAATTCAAATACAACTGAGATTTAAAAGGAGAAATGGACCAGAATTAAAAAAAAAAAAAACTTTAAGAGACATTTAAAAAGTTCTGATTCTACCAACCAAGTATAAGACATTTAGCCTAAACTTTGAATACCTTTTAGTTCATCAAATATGAGAGACCGATGATTTTCTGTTCCACTAGCAAGAACGCATTCCAAAACACGGACAGTGTCATGGGCAAATGTAAACTGGAAAAGGCAAGTTCAAGATTAGTTGTGCATAAATATCAACATTTAATAACACTATCATGTAAAGCGAATCCAAAACTTTGATAAATATATTAATTAACAGAGGTGAACCTAAATCTAACTAGACAAGAGTACCTGGGGTGATTCAAGAAATTTCAATTTGAAGATAATCGAGTTAATTCTTTAAATCCCCCCCCCCTCTCCAAAAAAAAACTGAATCAAGCCACTTGCCACTTAATGATTCCTTTTGATTCCGTATTGTGTAAATTAGACTCTGTATTCTTCATTGAACAACTCATAAAAAGTAGCATAAATTATGTTTAAAAAAGAAAGAAATTATGGGAAAAAATTATTAAATATAATAATTAATTTATTATTTTTAATATCTGCAAGGTTTAAAATTATACCATCTTTTTCAAAAAGTATTGGTAACTCATGCATTAAGTTCTCAAAAATAACAATAGTTCCCTCTAATCTGTAAATTTCAAAGATAAAACACATGGCATGACCTTACTTCTTTAACTCGGCCTTTAATCAACTCATATATCTGGGACAATAGCTGGGTCTTTCTTTCAGGATGGCAGTCTTCCCTGAAAGATTTAAGTAATGTTAAAGTACAACAAACAAATTCAAATTATCTTCAGCCTACAGTTAAGCAACAATAACATTTAAATTGTATGTAAGCTTTTTTACACTTCAATTGATTCTGACTAAAAATTTAAAACATTGAATCCATACCGTGCAGTAAATGCAGTATTACTCTAAGTTTCAGTTTTACAAAATTGATGAAAAAAAAATGAAGCTGTATGTTATTTTTCAAACTAAGAACCAGGCAGGAATGGATGTACACAAAAAATTGCAAATCTAAATTCCAGATAGAAAGCAATATCAAAGCATCATCGCTTTCTTCAAAATGTCAGAGTTTTTTTCTTTCTTTTGACTTTGGGACTTTAACTGAAACATTGTTCCATAAATTTCATATAAAGACACAACACAAAAATATGCATAAGTTCAAAGGCTTAACTATGGTTTCTCCCTTTAAGAATAATAACACATGAATCTGACAAATTGATCAAAATACAAGGACAAGAATAAGCCTAATGTTCTACAGTCTAAGTGAATACAGGTCCTTAGCAAAAAATAAAATACAGGAAGAAATGAGACTAACAAGTGTTACGGAAATGGATGTAATTTCAATTTTTAATTGCATAAAAAATAGGATTGGCAAAATAACAATTAAAATGAGTAAATTGTATGCTTAGCCCCTTCCTTCTCGCTCCCGTGAAAATGACGGGGTGAAGTTTTGTCCTCTATTTCTCGCGCCCGTGATATTTCCGGGCTGAAGTGTTCAAAAATAATGCGCGAAAAATAATAAAACAATCTATTTCTTATGCCCGGAATCATGTTTTATTTTCCAATATGTACACCAGATGGCTGCACTAGTCTATTTGCAACATTTTTAGAGATAGTTAAGGATAGTTAATGTTTTTAGAGATAGTAACTCGGTACTATTGCCCTGATTGTGATGTTGGCCTTTGCATCGCATGCTTTGAAATTTATCACACAAGAAAAAATTACTAGTATTTATTTAAATTTTGCGCAAATGCAATAAAATTCTCTTTGAATGTTTCAATCACATCTTTTTTATTTTCTCTCTTTGTTGGAAAACAAACATTCAGTCATAATAACGCTGAATGTTGGCTTTTCCGTTTTTTTATTTATTTTTTAATTTCAAGCTAAAAATTAACTTAAAAATTAAAAATGAATGCAAATATTGTATATACACTCAGTTTTATATAATTTTCTTGAATAAAAAAAATGGGCACTTTTATGACCATTTTCTTCAAAATTATGCGAGCGTTAAAGGGTTAATACATAAAAGTTGGCAGATATGTACTTCTCCAGTGGCGTATTTACGTATGGGCTTAATGGGCTATAGCCCAGGGCGGCACGATTGGGGGGGCGGCACTTTTTCCATGCAAAGTGAAGACCTTTTTTTTTTAGACAGCAGGGCGGATCGGCAGCGAGAATGACCTTTTTTTTTTTTTTTTGTTAAGTCACCACAGGGCGGCAGCGGCCACATTTTTTTCCTTGTATTAGCAGGGCGCAGCGGTGAACATGGACAAAGTTTATGGAATTGGTGGCGTCCGAAGTCAAAGCCAAAGTACAAAGAGCTGCCAGCACTGGATCCTTTTCCACGATGATTTATTGCTGCCAGGGCCGTCGGCAAGGGGGGGGGGTGCTATACCCCCTCACTTTTTTGAAGAAAGGGGCCGCCGATTTCATTTTATTATTGAAATGAAATTTTAGAAAAATATTTCAAGACTTTAAATAAATTTAAAAGAGAAGCGGAATAATTTAAACGTTATTAAGAACATCAGTAAACCTGATTTTTAAAAAATGTCCTGTATTTTCCATGGCCCCAATTATTACTTATGAAAAATAAACAATTGGGGCCGCGAAAAATAGTTAAGATTCCTTCACAGCAATATTCGTTGCGAAAAATACGAATTTTCTTGTTCATAGGGTCATGTAAACGGGAAACTATAGGTCGCCCTGCACAGTTTGGAAAAAAAAAGTACTGTATAAATATGTGCGAGAGCTTTAAAAGACACGCGAACCTCTGTAACTAAAATTAGTTAAATTAATAAAACATAAATCAAATTATATATACATAATTCAACAAGATCGATGCAATATTTAAAAAAAAGAATATATGCAGAGGGCCGCCAAATTTTATATTTTAAATAAATTTAAATTGAAATAAATTACACAAAATACCATTATTGAAAAATAGTGCAATGTTTAAACTGAAGATAATTAAAAAGAAAATTTATCACTTTTCACTTTGTGTTGGGAAGGAACGAATTTTTTTAAGTAGTAAATTTGAAGAAATAATAATAATAATAATAAAAGTTTATTATATTGAAATAAAAAAAGGGGAGGTGGGAAATTAAATGCGGTTGCCCTCTCTGCGACATATTGAAGATGCTCTTTCAACCTCCTCAGACCATCAAAATGAAAATCGCATATATTGGTGAATATTGTGCACACGGCCACACGGTATGGTCCCTGCTCCACATCAGCGGAAAACGCGACCGAAACCGAAGGCAGAAACCGAAAATCTGGGTACTTTCCATAGGAATACCATTTAATCCACTTTACGTTTCTGCTTTACGCTCGCGTTTTCAGCTGATGTAGAGCACGGCTCTAAAAGTTACTGTGATGCTCCAGATTTTTTTCCTAAATCACATCGCAGTCAAACGACGAAAAACTGCTCATTGACCGTTTTTTTCGGTGGAAAAAGGAAAGAAACAAATGCGCTGCGAGCATCGATTTTAAACCATATTTTCGACAGCAGTTCAAGATGCTATTAGCCAATTTGTTAACTATGACGAAAGACAATATGAATGCGAACTTATAGAGGAGATGAAACCTCTATTTCTCCTATTAAGTCCACCGCTTTCCAGAGTCCAAATGAGTTCCACCAATATAGAGGCATTTATTAATTTTTTCCCCAATTCTAATTTATACATGGATCCTTTGGAACTTCAAGCTGAATTGGAAATTTATCTGATAAGTGCAATGAAAATGGAGTAGAAACGTCGGCTTGGATTTACTTCTCCGGTAACAGTTGCTACCAATGAAAGAACCTTCAGTAAACTGAAATTCATCAAAAATGTTTTGAGGAGTACACTGGGAGACCAGCGTTTAGACTCTCTAGTACTGCTGGCATGTGAGAAAGATATTACAGACGCCATAAATTTAAAGAGTTTAGCAAGCAAATGGGTTACATTGAAGCACAGGCGCTGTCAATTTTAAATTATTATATTTTTTACCAATAAAATTTGTGAACTGTATTTTTAAAAAACTAAGGACTAGATTAAAAATTTTGTCTCTTTTCAATAGTTTTTTTTTTTTTTTTTGTTACTTTTTTGCTGAACAAACTGGATTTTCAAGTTTATTCAATTAAAAAAAAAAGGAAGAAGAAAAAAAGAAAAATACTCATATTTATCGGGAAAAAAAATTAAAATGGTAATTAATTGGATCTGCATGTCCAGAACATTTTTAGGCAGTTGAACTTTATCTTCGTTTCCCACAAAACTTAATAGCATGAATGCTCAAGGGACAATCACCGCAAAACACGGGAAGAAAAAGGTACCTCATGAATCGTTTAAAATATGCCCGACACAGAGCAGATTGCCCAAAGGGTAAGACTTTAACAAATAAATGCTTATTATTATTATTTATTGTTTATTAATATTTTTTGACATTTATCATTTATATGGTGTTTGTATAAATAGTTCTGCATATTAATTTAAAGTTTTAAGCATGTGCTCAAAAACTCAAAAGCTGTTTGTAGCCACTTAGGCTTGTCATTTTGAATTTTTCCATGTGTGTGGGAGGAGGGGGTATACTAAATGCTAATTTTATAGAAAAAAAATCAAAAAACAAAAATTGAGTTCACCTTCCACCTTTGTAGAAAATATTAGATTTCAAAGCTCGGGGGAAGCTATCTCCCTCATCCCCCCATATGATGAGCCCAGGGCCGCCAAATTATTAACACCCCCCCAGATATTTCAGCTAGCGACGGCCCTGATTGCTGCCTCTTTCTCAGACCCCTTCTATTCTCAGCAGTGAACGACCTCGGGTGGTTTCGGGGGGGGGGGGGTAGAAACAGATGGAAAACCAATTTTTTGCTGCATCGTGTGAACCGCAGGAACCGCACTGTCACTTGGATTCTGATGAGAAACTTGCAATTAACACGACAGTTATTTACAAGATCATCTCACTAATCACTTTCCTATTAGAAGGATAGATGTCCACTAGCGTCAACGTTCCTTGTCCTAAACAACACTCAATAGCTGAGACAAACATGTAGTAGTGCCAAAGTGAATAAACTATATGATACACTGCTCGCCATTGAAAATGCAACACCAAGAAGGAGTGGTCAGAAATTGATGAAATTTGGTAAGAAGACAGAGATAGCATGGAACAATAAGTGATATTTATTTCAAAATAAATAAGCAAAATTTAGAGCGACGACGGCGTCGGCTCAGTAAAGGCCCGGTTTCCTAGGAGTGAAATCGTCGATCTCTGGCGAGGCGACAGACGCCGCCGCCTTCTGCGCATGCGCCTGAACCGCAGATTGACGTCGCTTCACCCCACGCTCCAATCAAACTGGTTCTGATTCCAGCGTGCTTCGCGCCCGACGTCGGCGACGATTCTAGGAAACCAAGCCTTAAGAAGTAGGACCACCGCGGACAGCGATGCACGAAGAAACACGTCTAGGCATGGAGTCAATAAGCCTGCGGATGGTGTCCTGACGGATGGCACTCCATTCCCTTTCAACCATTTGCCACAGTTCGTCCTCTGAACGAGGCAGTGACAGGTTCTGCAAATGGCGTCCAATCACGTCCCACACATGTTCGATTGGTGACAAGTAAGGAGAGTATGGTGGCCAGGAAAGCATCTGTACACCTCGTAGAGCATGTTGGCTGATTCGAGCACTATGAGGCCGGGCGTTATCCTGTTGAAAAATTGCATTTGGCAGACCCTGAAGGTAGGGGATTGCCACCGGCCGCAGTACATTATCTACATATCGTTGGGCCGTCATAGTGCCCCGAATACGAACTAGAGGTGATACGGAATTGCATGCAATAGCGCCCCAAACCATTATGCCACGTTGTCGCGCTGTGGGGCGTTCCACAGTTACTGCCGGATTCGATCTTTCTCACGTCGACGCCACACACGTATGCGATGACTATCGCTGGACAAACAGAAGCGGGATTCATCTGAGAACACTACGGTTTGCCATTCTGCCATCCACGTCGCTCTGGTCCGGCACCATTCCAAACGTTGGAGTCTGTGCTGTGAGGTCAATGGCAGTCTTCTTAGCGGGCGCCGTGATTGCAGGCCACGTGCAACCAGTCGACGGGAAATGGTTCTGGTCGACACAGGAACATCCAGGGTACCTTGCACGTGCTGCACAATCGACGTACAAGTGACTTGCGGGTCCGCCACAGCTTGTCGGTGAATCCGTCAATCCAAGCGGTCTGACGTCATTCTGACTGCACCTGCACCCCTCAATGTGGCTACATTTCCTCTTTCCAACCATCTCCGACACAGCAGATGCAAAGTGCTTGCATCCATGTGGGTATCAGCTGCAATTTGACGTATGGACCAACCTCCCCTTCTCAGTCCGATCACCATACCCCTTGTAAAGTCGTCTATATGCTGGAAGTGTCTTCGTTGAGGACGGCGTGGCATTTCCTCCTATCACACGTATCCTTCGAGACAAAAACCAAATTTCTCCGATAATTAGTCTGGCAGAAAAACCAACATGAACATAGCCCACTTTTCAACTTCATTCTCTTATATCTTACTTCACGCGCGTCGGAGAGCTGCGCATTTCATATCATTTTCATAACTCAGTGACGTGCTTCTACGGTAAAATTTGCATGAATTTCTGACCACTCCTTCTTGGTGTTGCATTTTCAATGTCGAGCAGTGTATTTTTTAACAAAAAGCAAACTTCATGTATTTTTTAGAAGTAACGTCAAAGAAATTGTGAACTTGTGTCTGTGGCTGTCCTGTGTACAGATCCCATAGTGCATAGCATTAACAATATGCGTAGCGAGAAGTATTTCGTTTGGGGAACTGAAATTTTTTTTGAATTAAAGAGTCGGAAAACGCGATTTACATGTGTGTAACCTTTTTAGCTTGTGGGGGGGGGGGGAGAGGGGTGTATGAACGCCCTGGCTACGCCACTGGTAGCTGCAACATTGAAAACTGATTAAACAAAGTACTTCTAACCCGGGAGGGAGGGGGGATTTGCACCTTAGAGCGTTTTTTTCTGTTTCTAATTACTTTTTTTATAATTAATTTTTGAGCAAAAACTTCACAAAGACTGCCTTATTGGGGGATGATAAAATTCCTGAACCTCTTAACATTTAAAATCATCCTGAAAAAAGAAAACAAATATTTTTTTTTCTTGCTCAAGAAGGAGTTTATTCTAATTTTCTCTGTTATATTGGGGCAGGAGTTATAAGGGCTCTTAATTAAGTCAAAAAATCAAAAGTTAAATTCAATTTAAGGACTTAAGAGCAAATTTCACGGGAGACCTGCTGACAACGAACTTGAAAACATTTTTTTTTTTTTTTTAAACGTACAAAACGTCTTTTTTCCGTGCCCAGTAGACCCTACAGCTATAGGTGCTAACCTATAACTGTAAAATTGGGTAATGGTTGATTTGAACTGCTGGGGAAAAGGTGCTCTTCCAGACATTTATTTATTTTTTTAAATGCATTTTTAAATTTTTTTTTTAATTAATGAATTAATTTTTTAAACTGGAAAAAGGATGTAAAGCAAGGCTTTCAAAATTACTCCCTACTCTCCTTTTTTTTTCTTTTTTGCGTGTTTTCCTGTGTTATCTAGCAAAATTTAATTGCATTTAAAGGTCACATGTACTCTGGCTCGCGAAATTCAGCTTAATATGAGGTTATGTAATGTACCACTCAAAATATCATCTCAGTAATTGAAATCCTTTATTGCGTTCTCACCAAAGTTTTTAGCTCTTTTTTTTAAAAAAATCTCAAATTTCCAACAGTGCGAAATTTTACTGATCTAAGTTAATATTTTCAGTTGCCTTTGGTACTGCAGTCAAACTCGCTTATAACGAGCACGAAGGGGCCGTAACATGTTGCTCGTTAAATCCGAGTGCTCGTAATAAACGGGTCCTTGCGGTTTATTTAATACAGTGCTTGCTAATGGAGATAATATTATTGTTATTTCGTTATTCGTTTACTTTATTCCAGTTGCAAGTTGTTGATAAGGTATAGTAACATTTTTTTTTTCCATTTAAATCTTTAAACAAGTTTTTAAAATTTTTAAAACTATTTTTGAAACAAATATGTAAAGATTATTTATTTCAAAAACTGTTTTAAATTTCGAAAGAAAGTTCTTAATGTAATTAAGTTCTAAAAAATGTTGATTTATAATAATGTAAGAGCAGATTTGTAGTAGTAAAAGTTGAGATTCGCAAAAGACGGATTTTTACCAATTGGCTGGTTGTTAACAACCAACCAATTTCATGTTTAACTAGCTGTGTGGCCGGGCTTTGTACGATTTACCTTGAAAATACATTTTATGTCAAGTAAATAAAAAAGTTTTTTTTTTTTTACAACTCTGAAATTCAACACCTCTAGGGGGGGCGGCCAGTTTCAAAAGCCCAGGGCGGCCTCACGTCCAAATACGCCTCTGTACTTCTCACAAACAAAAGCACTAGGGATTCATACAATTATTGAAACAAAAACATTTTTTTAAAATTAACAATCTTCATATTAAATCTAAGAGTTGTTTTACAGTAATAACAGCCTGTAAGAGTACATATATGGAGCTAAAAATGGATCAATTAATTAAACATCTAATTTTGAACAAAACTTGGTTTCAATCATTAAAAAAAAACATTTTTACAAAACTTTCTATCTCTTTCAACCGTTTTAACAAACAAAAGCTTTTTGAAAATCAGGATATATATTTCAAATGCATCAAAAATTTAAAATAGTTTATACCTTCGAAGCTCTTCCCAGAGTTTTAACAAATTTTTTCCAACCTCGAAATTTTTCTGATCACTTTTCTTTCTAACCAGTTTTCTGGCCTTCTTTTTTAACTCGCAAAGCTTTACTTTTTTACTTTCAGATTCGGTTTGATTTTCATTCTTTCTTTTTAGAGACGGTTCTGTTTTGTCAGACTGCAGATTATGTTTTCCTTTCTTAACTTTAGAGAAATCATGTTTCTTTTTATTTGGGGAGAATTTGGTCTTTCCACTCTCATGATTTGATTCTTTCTTCAGAATACTTTTCAAAGCTGGTGTATCTTCTTGCAATGATTTCTGAAATAAATTAAAACAAGATTTAAAAAAAAAAACAGAAAATTTTAAATAAATTTAAAAGCAACATCCATGGCAGGGTTCATACTCATTTTTAAAAATAAAAATTAGGGACTTTTGAAGGACTCCCCTCCCCATAGGAAAATATTTAAATATCTGCATCAATAAGACAGAAATATCGAATCCTAAATTTCATAAAAATGATATTTACATTATCTTAATACTGTGTTTTTATAACACAAATGAAATTTTTTGAAATAAAAACACTTAAGAAAAAAAAAATTCATTTATTGTCATAAAACACTTTTAAAATAATGCAACAATTGCTCAACTTTTTAAACTTATTTTGTGCTCATTTTTTTGAACTATAATATTTAGTTCAGTCTCCTTCTCATAAACACTTTTTCTAATTGCATTTGCCTTATTAATTTCTGAACATCCTGTTCTTTTTCCCTTCACCACAGAGATTATCAGCAAAATTTTTTTAAGTTTTTAACATTGATTTCTAATGCACTTATTCATCCTGCTACTTTCAAAACTTAAACTCCACAACACACATGCATCTCTTTCTTAATCACCCAGGTATAAACAGAGAACTCAGCAGTTGTTAGGCATCTGTTGAAGTTACTGAGCTGTATAACAAAGTGGAGTTGTACAGCATGGGTTTAACGGGCGAAAAGGAACCTTGGATAACACTCCCATACATGCCAACTTAGAAAATCTTACAATTTTCCCTACAAAACCGTGCTAAGACAAGAGCCTATTTCTTGATGAAAATCAGATATTCAATAAGTTATTGTAATTATATCACTATCACTTTTCTGTAGTTATCTTTTATTTCATTTACCTTTTAACTTTTCTTTAGATTTTCAATTGAATAAATTCATTTCAGTTATACAATTTTCTGTGAAGTATATGTTGAATATAAGCATGTTGGTAAAGAAAAAAAAAACATGAATAATAAAAAAATAAATGAAATAAAATAAAGTAGTCTACGGTAGCCATGTTAAAATAGCTTCCAATTGTCAAAAATATTAAAACACTTCCAAGATGCAAACGGATTGCAATCTTAACACAGGAAGCAATTTTTCGTTGACTATAGATGCTTTTTTTTAATAAATTCATTTATTAATAAAAAAATAAATAAATAAAATGCAATAAGTTAATCTGAGATTGCAATCTGTCAAAATAACTTCCAACCATCAAAAATATTAAAACATTGACAAGATTGAAGATTGAAATGGTAAATGAATTGAATGATTGAAATGTCAAACAAAAGAAGCAATTTTACGAGAATCGTGGGTAAAATGAAAGCATGTAAAATGGGGAAGAAAAAATTTATAAATTATAAAAATAAATAATTAAATGTGATAACCTAAGATCGCATGTGCTAATGTAACCTAAATTTTCCGCAAATATTAAATTATTTGCACGATGCAAAAGGATTGCAGTCTCAACCACGCGAACCTGTTTTCCGCTAGGTACGCGTTCAGTGCTGAAATATGAAAAAGTTTAGGCTCTCCCTCGCACATGTAACAATGCATTTTAAAGAAGCTTAGTAGTTTAAATTTAGTTATATGAAAAAAAAAAACATTAGAATTGATGAAAAATCTAAAAAACGTACAATTCTACACCTTTATTGTACAATCGTACAATATGGCAAAAAAACCTACATTATACGGCCAAAACGTACAAGTTGGCAGGTATACACTCCTTTTAATACAAGGAGGAAAAGCAAAGAAAAAAACAAGAAGCAGTCTTTTGAAAATTAAGGAAAATTTTCCAAAATTAAGGACTTTTTAAGGGTTTTCTAGGGACCTTAATTTTGCTTGATAAAATTAAGGGTTTTTTCAGGAAGTACGAACCCTGCATAGAATAAAACTATCATCTCAATTTGGAAAAAATATCGCTGGATTTCGGTAACACAACACCCATTATACTCCTCCAAGGTTAAAGTGGCAGTCGGATAGTTAACATAAACTTGACTTTTAAAATTTGTAGGAGTCTCCTCTTTTTGGCACAGTTTTGCTGGCCGAATGTCCAGCTAAAATATCCAACTTTTCCCTTAAAGAGCGCCCATAACCTAATTTTTTATTCAGGTTCCACCAAATGGGAGAACATAAATTAGATCTTTGAACACCTTCCCTTTTGTGGGCATTTATTGCTAGATTTAAAATATCTCCTTTTAACCGAGGTAATCTAATCGTATTGATTCAAATAATTTTTGAGAGGCAATGAAAATTCGCTAATGCAATCTGCTTCCGAAAATAAAATGACTGATACCTTAACAGGCATAAATGTGTCGAAAATTTCCGTTATTGACCCTTTAATGAGTTAATTTTAAAGTTAAGCTTATTATATGTACATCTGAATTATTTATCATTTCTTAGCAATGCTTGTATTTTAAAATTCAGGAACAATTGCTATGATTCAACTTGAAAAGGAATCATAGCCCCTCCATACACACACACAACTATAATCAGGAGCACTGTTCCGAATACTTCCATTATAAAACATGGGCAAGTATGTTCTTGTGCTGAAGCCTTTGTTCCTTGTCCTTTTTTTAAATTTAATTTTTTGTTAGGATGTTTGTAAAACAGGTCGATAAAATTGGGAAATTTTGCCCATAGAACTGTCACTTGCAACTGAAATTTTATTATCAGTTGATCATGAAATGTTTACTTACTGCTTTTTTATTTTTAGAATTCTTCCAGAGCTTTGCATTTTTTCTTTTGCCTAATTTAATATTTGTTTGTGATGATTCTTCAGTCATTATTCTGAAAATAAAAGACACATACATATTTATGTAACACAACAGTTTTAAAAACAGAACAAACCTTTATCTTTTGACTCTAAACTTATATTCGGGCTGTTTATTCCAGGCATTTTTACAAGTGAGCATCTTTTTGAATTTTATTAATAAAGAGTCAAGCTTTGTAAAACCTTATACTACTTATACCATTTGTGAAATTTAGATTTAAGAAATAAAAGGTTCTGATATAAAAGTAACATTAAGTCAATAAATTTGAGGTTTACTGCATGGTGCCAAATTGTGCCATTGTAATAGATGTCTTAATTGTAAACTTTTTATTGAATGATTTCATATTTCACAAAAAAAAAAAAAAAATCATTCACTCCACATTACTCTTGTTATAATCTTTTCAGCATAAAACTGAAATGTAATGATTCACAAGTTACAAGTTCTGTTCCTCCTTAAAACATATTCAAGATTTGAAGCATCATTTTTAACCCAGACAGACAAGTTTACACGATATGACTGCTCAAATTTCTAAGCGCTCAATGTATACAGATAAGACAGCAAAGCTATTTGTTTTACAATCTTTCATGAATTATCAAATTTAACAGAAATCTTACTGTATTTCAGATGAAACTTACATTTTTTCCTTGTAAAACATAAAATTGACAGTTTAATAAATAAATTTACAAAAATTACCTAAATGCACGTTGCTTTTGTTTATATAAAATTAGTTGAGTTGTTTCCTTTCTTCTTCTCTCCGCATCTTTAATAATTAAACTAGTGGCATAACTGTATTCGAGTAAGGGCAACTGACGTCATGCAAAAGGTGCAGCTTGGAGAGCCTTCTCGATGTTTATTTTTTTTTCAAAATGGAAGTCGTTTCCTTTGGGAACATTAAGGCAGGAATTCAAGTGAAACAGGCGATCGCAAATTGCAATCGCTACTGGAATTCGAATTACATTAGAACGTTTCTTGACAAAAACATCGTGACGTCAGCGTAACGTTTGCCTATGAAAAACGAACTAGATAAAACGTCACAGCCTACTTGACGAATGAGAGGAGATCGCTATGAATAATTCATATACGACGAATGAGAGGAGATATGAATAATTCATATAGGACTCTAGTGATAAGTGGGCGTCGTTTTTGTTGTTTTCTGGCGGAATTTGCATTACATACCTTTTGCCTCCCCTTGGAGAAATTCGAAGCGTCGGGCCTGAAAGTAACGCATTTTTGGTTGTATTTTTACGTTTTTTCCGTAGAAAATATATTGAGTGCAAACCCTTTTCCTCTGCCCCTGTGGAAAAATTTTAAGTGACAAGTGGAACTGTTCTCAATAAAAGCTACCCCCTCTCCCCCCGCTGTGGGCGGTGAGAGGATTCTAAGAAACAATAGACCTATTTTGGTAAGGGGGTGCGATAAGGGGCAATGGACAGGTTTTTGGCAGTGGTCAGCAATTTCGGGCTGACCAGTTTTGGGTGGTAGGAAGCCAACCTTTCTCTAACATCGCCAAAAATAGCTGATCAGAGCGTTTTTCAAAAACAGTCCTTATTGAAAAAAAAAGATTGCGAAATGGGAATACGAATTTATTTTAAAATGGAGAAGAAAAAAAATGTTGGTTGAAAAAAAAAGGCCTGATTTTTTTAAAATTAAAAACATTGAACAGTTGAAGACTATTTATGAACTAACCACGTCCCAACCTATCTCTTTATTTTTTCAGAAATATTTTCATAGTCGGCAGAGCCTGTACCGCAAGGAATTCCCTTACTTTATCCAAAGCCTCCTAAATATTAAATGCCAAGTGTATATTTTACTAAAATGCCTACTGTGTATTCTATTATTAATACTAACAGCCTACTGTGTATGTTGACGTATATTTTTGTCTTAATAATCTTGTAGCATTATTACTATTTTAAATTGATCTTTGCACAAAACTTTTCTTTCATTCTGGTATGTTTTTTACGTGTAACACATAACTAATATGAGAAGGGGGGGGGCTGAAATAGAAATGTGCCCCATGCAGTGGCGTATCCAGCAATTGATTTTGGGGGGTGCACATCGAAAATCGACACTGATGAGAAAGGGAAAAAATCAAGAAATATGGTGAAACTTTAAAAACGCAGTATTTCGATTTAATATTTTCTATTGAACGTTGCTGATTTTTTTTTTTTTTTTTTTTTTCACAAAAATGAATATCATGCAAGAACAATAAGGCGCGGGTACATCGCTCATTTTCCTCTTACATTTCCACAATTACAGAATAACAATTAGTTTTGCTTCTTATTGTCGAAAACAAAATAATATGATAATATTTCAGTGTCCATAAAGTATTTTTCATTGAAAAAACCTGAAGCATATTTACATGAAGGTTACATGTTTTTTCAAAATTCAGTGCCACCATTTTTTATAGTCTTACAAAATCTTAGGGGGTGCATTGGTCCCTTGGCACCCCCCTGGATACGCCACTGGCCCCATGTCCAATGTCAGAATGATCGGGCTCTGATAGTCGGTCTGAAAAGAACTTTTAAAAAAAAAAACTGCCCAACCCTTTAACGTTACAAAATATAATTGTGTTTTAAGACGATTATTTCAGAAATTTTTCGGCAAGGGCTGACGCACTCTCACCCACAAAACTAAAATCCATGACCGTCAAGAATAGAGTTCTTAAAACAACAATTGATTTAGCATGCAGTCTTCATTAAATTAAGAGAGCCCCCAAGCCCCACCTAACTTAAAGTGTTCTCTTTTTTTTTTTTTTTTAATTACTTCAAATCCGAAACATTTCCGAAGGTGGGCCACTCACCCTTGCTTCTCTCTTAACTTGAATAAAAATAGCTAGAAATGACTTTTAGGAACTTCAATTTTAAAGTAATGCCATTAGGGAATCTCTGCAGTTCTTTCCTTTGCACAGCAGTTCCGGTTAAGTGGTATGTTCAATCTTTCACTTCGATAAAAAATATTGAACATTCTGTTAAAACACTAATTCTGAATCCCTGAACTAACTTTTGCAGGTACGTAATTCTTTTTTACACACAACCGTTTTAATAGCGAAAAAATGCACCTTTTTCTTGTTCAATTTTACCTAATTAAAGCATTAAAAATAAATAAATAAAAACAAAGACTCATTTTCTATAATAGTCAATTTGCATCCATGGGTGCTCATATAAGGAGACCCTTCTAGGTTTTATCATTTACAATTTTAAAGCAAATTGTGTGCATAAATATCAAAGTTTTTCAACAAAATCCAGTGATGAAAAGCGGTTATTAAAAAATTCCTTCAATGGAAAATGTCAACATACTCCGCAGTAAAATTACTTCCAGAACTGTAACAAGGTGTTTTGGATTTGACTTTTAATGAAAAAATGAATCCCCTTTACATTGGGGTTGAAAGCATAATGCTCTTCAAGTGCACTATTTATTATAAAACATGTTTAACATTATTATAAGGACAACAGTGGATTTAAATTCACATTGAAAAAAGACAATATCCTTTACACTTGCTCATTATCATGAGAACGACAGATTCTAAAATTCCTCATGGAAATCAAGTAAGAAGTTAGAACTAGGAAATAGGAACCATCTTTTTAGTTAAAGCTTTAAACTTAAAACAATGCTTAAGATGATTTTTTTTTATTGCTTTCTTGAGCAACTTTTCAAAATTGTGACTATTGTGGGAACCTGTAAGCAGGGCCGCGCCAAGCCTGATCGGCGCCCTCGTGCAAATGTCTTCTGAGCGCCTTATGCAGTAACGTTCGATAATTAAAACCAGCAGTGATGTTTTATAGACAAATATAATTTAGAATAAATAAGTTTCGCGGATAATGTCCCCACCCCCCACACTAAAAAGTACTTCCAAATTCCGAAAAACTCCTTCACACATAACAATATATTTTCATTCTTTTCAAAATGATTCTTATCAATTTTTGTTCTATTTTTTAAGCAGTAGGTTTTTTATAAATATCCCGAAACATTTGATTCTTTATAAGCGTTAGAATATGAAAAATATTACATTTTAGAATCTCAAACTAAAATAGTAGGTTTTTCAATAGTTGAATTTAAAAAAAGTATATGACTAAAATTTCTTTTGTGTCAAATTCAAATCGTTCATTTAACGCAATCAACGAGTAAATGGTCCAACAAACCGTTTTACCCTAATCTCCAAAATCGTTTTGTCTGATGATCTTTTTCTTAGGTTCTTATTTCGACGTGGATTATTTTTTTTAATAAGGAAAACATGCAATGGGTGTATGAAACTAGATCTGTGTATTCTTTTAATATAGAATAAGTTCCAAATTAAAAATAAATATTTATTTATCTATATTTATCTGACTATTTTTATTTCTTTTGGGAGATTAAAAAATGCGCTAAATTTAGCACCCAGACAGGCTCATTGTTTTAAAGTTGTCTTGGGAACGGGGTCAAAGGGCGCAAATTTTATTGGTAAACAACAAAAACCACACCAACTGTTAATACATTGATTTCTCAACCTCCCCCCCCTCAAATGACGGGCCTGGTTTTCGAGAATTACAGTCAACTTTCAATCATTTCAAACTAATATTTTATCTCAAATAACACTCCTTTATTACCGTGCCCCAAATATACTTCATCATTTTACCGTAAATAAATAATTGCAAAATTTAAAAAGTGTGAAGTTGACTAAAAGTCAATACTAATAATTATTATTGCAAAATTTAAAAAATCGGCACGTTCGAGAGGACACACACGAATTTCCTGCTGCAAATTGGGGGTAAAAACAAAACGACGTTTTCGACATGAGCCACACGAAACCTAGTGTCAAGTGCTCTAACACCATTGAAAAGGATGCGACTATTCTATTGTGGCCAATCTAGATAGAATAAAAATTCATAAACAGAAACATTTGTAAGCTGAAATGTGCAAATCTTGACATTGAAAATAAAATATTAATAACATTTAACAATTTAAGTGATTAAAAATATCGTTAAACATTTAACTAGAAAAATATAGGAATAACTCTGAATTTTAACTACTGCTTTTAAACGAAACTACTACTCGTCAAATACTACTCATAAAAAGTTTTCAGATTCATAAAAATTCCTATCGAGCGTAACGTCCGGTTTTTCGTGTAGCCAAAAATCAGAGTATATGACAAATATTTAACTTTGGAATACTCTGTACATTCTTACGTCATATTTCAAAGTTATTTCGAGTTCAATAGCTCCTGGAATACGTTATTATGTTTTGGAAAAAGAAATATTTTAAGTATCAAAGTTAAAGTAGCTCTAAGTATCTCTCGAATTTGCATTTGAGAAATAATTAATCACACTTTTTTGTCGGTCAAAATCTGACAAGGTACTGATTATATTTCTGAATGGAAGTATAAAGTGGAGGATATTCCTCTTAAAATCGGAAACTAAAAAAGAGTTCCCGGAAAACCAATAAAATCCGGATTAGTAAAAAGGCATTAAATTTAATATAAAATACAAATACATTGTTCAACGGTCTGTTTTTTTTTTTTTTTCAATTAAAACAACTAGTGTTTGAAGCAAAGAGGAAATAATCGTGTGATTATGGTCAAATTGTTACTTTTTGAGATTGAAAAGTTTACCTAAACCAGTGTTTTCCAACCTTTTTGAGCTCATCGCCCACTTCAAACCGCTGACTGACACCTATCGCCCCCCCCCCTTCTTCCTCGAAGAAACCATACATTATGTGAAAATTCAAAAATGGACAGTGAATGACAAAATACTTCCTAAGGTTCATCCGAGTAGCAAGTGGGAAGCTCTTGAACTTTAATTTGTTTCTTTCTTAACTTGGGATTAATTGTCCGAACTCTGAACAACCGGTTTTGTACATGTTTACAATTTCGATTTCCATTGCGCTTTTATTGCTACTGTTTTTTTTTTCTAAATACTCATCGCCCGCCCCCTTATCGCCTCTCATGAATTTACCACCCCTTTGAGGAGCCAAATCGCCCCTTTGGTGGCGATCGCCCCCAGGTTGGGAACCACGGGTCTAAACCAAGGTTTATTAAAAAAAAAAAGAGCCTATGAATGCACAGGTCGGGTGCATCCATAAGCTCAATTTCTCTTTCTTTTTTTGCATTGAAAAAGACGTTCCTTGTAACGCCGAAACCTGTGTCTGCAGTATCCCTGCTTATTTGTGCCTCCTTAATGTTGTAATTTTCTCCACATGCTGAAATAGCTTGACACGGCGCCTCATTCAGAAGAAAAGTGCTTCCAGTATAAAAGGTTAAGCTTTTGAATAGCTTGTTTAGACACAACAAGGCAATAATTTGTCGTTTATGGGTAGGTAGCGAGACAGATTGCTTGTCTCATTGAACAATATACATAATTTCATCGCCAGAGGAGTTCAATTTATTTTTTTATTTGGATTTTTCACTCAATTTTTTCTTTTTTTTTTTGAGCTTTTTTGGTCGGTAGAGCTCGGCGCCTTTTAGGCTCTGGCTCCCTCGTGCGCCGCACGGCTTTGCACATTGGCAAGGCGCGGCCCTGCCTGTAAGCAGTATGAAACTAATATGTATAAAATTCAAATGATGTGTATAAGAGTCCAAACTTGGCAGCCTTTATTTCTCCCCATTTAGGATTAAAATCTTTATTAGATATCAATAAGAATATTAAGTCATCACTATAGTGAATTATACCAACTGACTCAGATTTAAAAGTGAAATTTATTCATCTATATATAGTTTACAACTTCAATCCTAAGAAAATGTACAAAGATCATTTCCAACAATAAACAGCCATTATATGGTTGTGATATTCAACATAAACATTGCAGTCAATTTTTCATGCTAAAGAGGCTTTTCGTGATTATAGATAACAGAAGACTGACATAATTTGGTTGAAATAATAAATATAATTTAATATTTGATTTATGGAATGTTACACAAATGCAGGGGAAAAATATATATAATGACTGCAAATGATTCAACATTGAATTCATAAAAAATAGAGACATTTAAAAATTTAATTTCCGTGATGACATCAACAAGCTGCATATTAGACAACTGCAAGTAAAGAGATATTGAGGAAAAAATAATTTGTATAACAGAATCCCTTTAAAAGTATAATATGCAACTGCTTCGATTGTAGAATAGTAAAAATCTGCATTTCACATAAAACTCATGTATTTCTAATTTTTCCTGGAACATAATTTTTGTCGATAGATGGATCTTGCAGAAACATATGAAGGCAACGTTCATTTTGAGCCAAAGGATGACCAGCAACCCTAGAAATCAAACAAATACTTTCTTTATAAAAATGTTACTGCACAATATTTGAGCATTAACTGTAAAGGTAATAACCACAAAATAAGTTCAATATCCAAAGCTTTATAAAGCACGAAAACAATATATTTCAGCTTAATTTAAATTATCAACATTTCAAAAGAGGTTGTAAATTATTCATTTTTAAGCCAAGCAGTGGGAAGTAGAGTGGTGAAAGTCTGTTTTTATACTTTTTTTCTTTTTGCAAGGATCTGCGAAATTGAATAACTATCAAATGACAAAAAATGATTAATATTTAAAAAAAGATATAAAATTTTATTTTACTTTGGGTACTTAGTTCTCTCAATTTTTTCTCACCAGATAATTTTGAACCATCAAAAATTCTCAAAATACTGAAATAAACATACATACAAAGCAGGGGCCCAGGAACATAGCACAATCAGAAGGACTACCTTCCTAGGCCTGGTTCTTAGGGTAGGCAGCCTGCACCAACCTCTAGGGAGGCATATTTCATTACATCAAAATTTACAACATTTATTTTAGGGCGCAAGATACAGAAACAGATCTAGCGGAAGTCAAGCTCAGTCCTGTGCCTCGGGCAGCAAATTCTCATGAAAGTCAAAAAATATCCCAAAATTATAGCATTTCTTAAAATTACATTTCACGATCTTGATTTTGAACATTTTCCAAAGGAAAGCAGCTTACTTATTAAACATCTCTCCCCTGACTTAGTCAAGCAGACTAAAATATCATTTATTGAAAACTTCAAATAATTACTGAACGGAGTCTCTCCTCTTTGCCTTTGTCAAAGTTGCAAAAGATAGGCTTTGAAAAGTTTTTCTGTGGGAAAAGTCAAATTCTTCTTCCCTTACTTACTAACACTAAAGTTAGCTTAAAATTGCATTTTCACTCTCAATGTCACAAAATGTACAGAATCCGTCATCTGATCATTTTAACTCACTAGAAAATATATAAAGCATATTTAAAACAATTACAAAATGAAAAGGGAGGGGGCAAAAATATACATATCTGCATCAGGGACTATAAGCACAGAGGAGTGTTATGATCAAGTCATTTTCTTGACATTTTTTGTTTCATTTACGTTAGATTTTTACTTAATATCCTTTTTTCAAAATTTATTCATATTATCTTTATCTTTAATGTCCTTAATTTGTGGTTGATCACTGGCTGGAACAATTTTTGTATCAATAGCATTGCTCAAATCTTCAATGACTAATGTCCTACCCACCATTGGCAGCTAAAGAGAATAGCAGGCTATTCACCTGTTTCAAAGACACAACCAGTGATGTAATAGTGTTATCTGGGCAAAAGTGTTATCCTTATTTAATCCGGATATATCTATATGCTTTATTCAAATCATGAATGCAAAAATGGTGCATGTTTTGTAAAATTCTGGGCCATTGGCTGTATCTCTTTGATCAAAGAGAGAGGGCAGACTTAGTGTTTTATTTACATTTAATTCTTCCTGAGCAAAAACAAAACCACATGCCTGTTACCAAATGTAAGTTACACAAGATAAATATAAATTATTATTACAAACAAAATCAAACATGAAAAGAGTGAAAAGGAAAAGCAAAGTGAATGAATAATTGAAGTGAAATTTCAAGTCCGGTAAATTTTTGTAAAGTACAGCAAAGCTTTTTAACTAGCTGTTAAAATGAAATTATTTAACCAGAGACCGCTCTATAGGTTTCAAGTAGTTAGCAAGTAAAATGGCCAAATTTCAAAGCTTTTCGACACATTTTGAAAGCATAAGTCAAAGACCAAATTCAACAAATTTCAATTTATCTTTTTCCTACGTTTTATGCATATTGCCGTTTTCAGGGGAAATTTCAAAAAATTTCCTATTTGCTAATACTTTAGCCTAATCAGAGTTTTTTTTAGCCGGATTTAAGATTGTGTAGCATTTGCTGCGCTGGCAAACGTTTAGCACAGGCCCTGTTCAACTAATACTCAATTTTGTGCATAACTATAAGAAATTGTGTATAAAATTAGAAAATAAAATTATTTATCAATATGAGTTTATTTAGAGAAATCAAAACATTTATGTGTTTTTGCACTGGACTCTAAAGGTACATATTTCTGAATGCATAAAAGAAATGCAAAATCATATTTTTGACTGAAAAAGTATGTGAATGTCTAAATACTCTTCCCATTTCTTCATTTTAAGTTAAAATTTCATCAAAAGATTTCATTTGTGAAACATGAAAGACGTTACCAAGTTTTGCACCAGGGTCGTAATGGGGGTTTTAACAATTTTCCGATTTTATGCTGAAAATCTCTATCAGGGGTGCAACATCGATGTTAGAAATTAAAACATTGATGGCATTGATACATTGATCAGAAAACATCAATGTTTTAAAAGATTGAAAACCTCTATATGCCAAGGACCAATAGCTAATTTCTAAACCGTTAGAGATAAGCATATAGTTCATTTAGGAAAAAATCTCCAAATTACGAAAGGAATTTTGGGTCTATTCAATGTTTTTCAAAAAATCAAATTTTGAAAGAGTTACGAAATTTAAATTTTTATACAGCTCCCCAGTCCTATCAATCATATTTAGTAAAACATTCTTGACACTGTAACGTTTAAAACTAAAAAAAAATCCCTGTTCTACCACAAAAATTGAAGGAGTTATGACGTTTTGAAAAATCAAGATTTTGCATTATTTCATGACGTCATCGAGAGATCGCTGAAGGGACCGTATGCAAAATCATTCAAAATCTTGATTTTTCAAAACGTCATAACTCGGTCAATTTTTGTCGTAGAAGAGTGATTTTTTTTTAGTTTTAAACGTTATAGTGTCAAGAATGTTTTACTAAATATGATTGATAGGACTGGGGGGCTGTATAAAAATTTAAATTTCGTAACTCTTTCAAAATTTGATTTTTTGAAAAACATTGAATAGACCCAAAATTCCTTTCGTAATTTGGAGATTTTTTCCTAAATGAACTATATGCTTATCTCTAACGGTTTAGAAATTAGCTATTGGTCCACGATAGGAGTGGACACCCTGTATATATATATATATATATATACACACACACACACCCAAAAAAAAAACAAGATGCGTAAAAACACAAACATAACTATGTGTGTGAATTGAAGGATCTTTTTCTTTTTGCTGATCCCTCCCACCCATGTTTTGTTTTGTTCTTTCTAATGCTCCTGCTTTCTGTGTTTTTTTAAAAATATTTTTAGAAGAATGACCTTCATAGGGAATGCATTTACCTCTTTTAAATAAGGGGGGAGGGGTAGAATATCCCTAATTTTAGGGGGTCGGGGGTTTCTTCCCTGTAAAATTTTTTAAAATATAGGTACAAAAGTCTGCACTAAGAGGCCTTATATGGGTATGAGAATAAGGTAATCAAACAAAACCTTTTAAATGTTATGCCTTTTACAAATTAAGATCGATTAAAATATCTAAAAAAAATGAACCGACAAATCCTTAACATTTATCTGCAGAGATAAATAATGAGGGAAGAGAAAAAAAATAAACGCACATCATCACTTGCTTACATCGGTTTTCATTTAGTTACCCTGTAGTTTGTATTTATAGAATCATTATCGTATTAACATACATTCAGAGGTGCCCGGAATTGAGGTCATTGCGACATCCTTTTTTGGCAAATTTTGTCTGATGAATAAGCAAATTTCTACACAGTAGTTAAGTATTTCATTTAAAAAAAAATCCTGTAATAGTATGCAGGTGACTGGGAATTTCAATCAGCAAATTTAGAAATTCCCCCTTTAAATAGTTCAAGATTGGGGAGCCCCTGCATGCATTACACTAAACGGAATTGTATTTACATAGAGTCTTTTGTCTGTTTGAAGGCGATTCAATGGATATTAACGGTGATTCAGTTGATATTGATGATTTTCTACATTTTCCTTGTTTTAAGCTACCTCTCCATAGTTATAAAATCGCATAAATAAGAAAGTGTAATAACCAAACTAGGAGCGTTGCTCAGTTCTACTGACTCCAAAAGGAGATTAAAAGGCCACATGAAATAGTGCTTATTTTCGTTACGTCAAATAGACGGCGTCCCTCCATATGATGATGGGCGTCAAGAAACCGGCGACTTGGAATGTATGAATTCGGAGGCGAAGGATACCCCTTCTCCTATTATCATCTGCATTTCTGCCTGTTGAGACTTTTAATTTATCTGTGCTGTCTTGAAAATGGTGCCAAATTTCAGTCCCACAGAAAAATAAAAGACATATAATAAATTACTCATTCCTAGAAAGGCAGAAAATAACTTAGAAGTTTTTTTTTTCTTTTTACATTTTTGGTAAATGCCTGTTTCTTTCCCTTTTTACTTTTCTTTTTTTTTTGGGGGGGGGGGGTCAATGCCGTCCCCTTGTATCCGCGCTTGCTATATGTAAAGTCAAAATAACCACCATCAGACATGTGACACACTGATGGAAAAAAATACTGAAATGCTAAGGCATCATGATCATCTATCGTAAGTCAAAAAAAAAATGATATAACAAATGTATATTACGACAATGTATTAAAAAACATTAATGTTTCACCCCCCCCCCCGAAAAAAGCAGAATTTGAGCTTTTAAATGTGAGAATATTGAGTAATTTAACTTACACCTTTCATAATTTACTTTTACTTTAAGTGCTTACAATTAGGGTTTAATACATACAAAAAGTACAGTAGCCATACTTTTTCAAAACTCATATAAATGAGGAAAATGCATTTATTCAAATTTTGTAATCAGAGATGCCACTCTCATACCAAAGCTTTCAGTAGAATCACATAAATTTTCAGTAGTTTTCAGTAGTTCATATTACCTAAGAGATAACGATGCAATGCTATTTAAAAGTCTAATGTATGGTGCACCCGAATATTAAAAATGAAATAATGAACATTTATGCTGTCTTTTTTTTCCATGAAGAAAATTTATAATTTCAGAATAAGACAAGGTTATAATGTGTTCACTATAATTTGCCAGTGTTTTTCTGTGAATGCAAAATGTATACTACGCCCTTCTTTTCTCTCCCTCCCCCCCCCCCCCAAGTTATATATATATTTTTTTTTCACAATTACAGTTTTTTCACGTTTTTTTCGACCTTGAGAGAAAAGCTGCCTGCATTTTGAATTAAATAAAAAAATGAAAAGTCAAGTAAGCACTTTTTCTTTAAAAGTTTGGCGTTTTCCTAAAAACCATTAGAAACCAATAAATTGGTATAGCTAAAATTTGAGTTAAAAAATAAATAAATAGTTAAAATAAAATGGACAATGAGTATATTTAAGGTAGCAGAGTATAAAAATAACTTCAGAAAATCAAAATAATCGAAGTATTTACAGGATGCAAAAGGATTGAAGTCTTAACAATGGCACGCCATTTTCGGCGAAGCACGTGCTCAATGTTGGAATGTCAACCAATTCTTTTTTTTTTTTTTTTCAAGTTATACAAACTCCATTACACATATATTTCTCTCCTTGACATTTCTAAAAAAAGACCATAGAAGTAAAAAATAAGAAAATTGTTCGAATTTTAATCTATCAGACAAATCTAAATTTTGTTAAAAGAAAATCATTAAGATCCCAGTAAAAAAGTAATTTTCAGAAAAGCTCATGTTTAATAAATTAATGAGAATCGCTACTTAACAAAAACATCGTGACGTTAGCCTATGAAAAACGAGCTAGATAAAACGTCACAGCCTACTTGGCGAATTAGAGGAGATCGCTGACTGCTTGTGAGCTCTTATTGGCTCCGCTCGTAGTGACGTCAGTGCCAAGTTAAGTAGCTGATAACGTAATTCACTTCCAGTAGCGATTGCAATGGTGCTTCACTTGAATTCCTCCCAAAATTGTTTTAAAAGTTAAGGAAAAAGATAAGGCCGCGCCCAACCGCGAATTTTCGACGATTGCCGATTATGCGCCTTTATGAAACTTCTTGGAATTTTTTTTTTATTATTTTTTTTAATTTTCGCTTTGAAAAACGGCTTCCAAATTCGAAATTTCGACGATTTCAGATTTTTCGGTGGGCAAAATTTTTTGCGCGAGCATGATCATGAACGTTCGAAGATCGCCGAGTTTTCGGCGCACTTTCTGTCGAACTTGATACTTTTAGAGTGTTCAAGGACATTTAAAATTTTCAAGGACCTCATACGACTTTCAAGTACTTTCCTGGACCCTTGAAAGTCCAAATGAAACTCAAAGACTTTTCAAAGCCGCGGAAACCCTGTCCACAGTCCATTATTGCAGAAGAAAGTTACACCTTAAACACGTGCAAAGCCTAATCCGATCAGCACAGGTTTGCTGTAAATATCACTCCACGTGCTGAGAAAGGGAACATTCCAGTTAGAACCGGATGCTTATGCTTTCCTTTTTTTTTTTTTTCTACTTGGCAGTCTGATACATTTCAGTCTTCCACAATTGGCGGTAATCGCCAAAAATTATTTTTTTATATTATCGCGCGAAGTGTCGATGTCGCAATCCGTAGAAAATCGGGCCTTTTCCGTAATCCGTAGTCGATTCAGTTTTTCCGAAAAAACTGCGGACAATCCGTAGCATTTGGCATATCTGTCGTAAATAATAGAACTTCACGTGGTTGATCCTTTTGCTTACGATTCAGCGCCTAATTCACCACCTGACTGAATAGGGTTAAATTCTAGATAGCCCACCTCTTGGCGACATTGTGAAATCTCGCCGAGTTAGCGATTATTAATTAATACGAACCAAGTTTGTTCCTGAAACCAAATTCGGCGATTTTCGGCCGAAATTTGAAAACGTCGCCAAGAGGCGGGCTATTCTAGGATAGTCCAATCATAGCACGGAGAACGCTGTATGCGCAGATCGATGCGTAGTACACGTCACCAACTAGGTTGGAATCGCGTTAAACCAATCACAGAGCAGGAAATGCTGTAATCCGTTGGTTAAGTAGCCGATCAAACGATGATGCGTAGTAAAGCTTTCAAACTTACAGAATTGAATGTTTGAACGGAAAGATTTTTTTTTTTTTTACAGAGTGGGGGGGAAAAAACGGATTTTCACCGAAACGAAGTTAAAACTTTTCAAAATAACCGAAAATACGGAATTCCGTCAAAATACGGAAAAATCACATGTCTGCACCATATTTTTAGGATTTAAACATGTGACTCCAGATATTTTAGAAAAGTTTTCTATGACCTTTATTGTGTGTGTGAACACTATTAGAACAAAATACTATGAAATGGCTCTACAGCCAAAATCCCCCCTAAAAAATTTTACAGGGAAGAAACCCCCGACCCCCTAAAATTAGGGATATTCTACCCCTCCCCCCTTATTTAAAAGAGGTAAATGCATTCCCTATGAAGGTCATTCTTCTAAAAATATTTAAAAAAAAACACAGAAAGCAGGAGCATTAGAAAGAACAAAACAAAACATGGGTGGGAGGGATCAGCAAAAAGAAAAAGATCCTTCAACTCACACACATAGTTATGTTTGTGTTTTTACGCATCTTGTTTTTTTTTGGGGTGTGTGTGTGTGTATATATATATATATATATATATATATTTATATATATATATATATATATCAGTAGCGAGGCGTGACTTCAAGCGTCAGTCATCGCTAACTTTCAGGTCCCTAAAGAAATATACCAGACCATATGTTTCGCTCAGGCGTGTTTGTGATAAGAAATTTCTGAAAATTTTGGGCTGCCGTTTCCGAAATGTAATTTTTCAGTTTTCGAAAATTTTATTTCCGTTAAAGCAGGAAATTCTCCTCACACAATAAATGAAGTACACTTTGAAATGATAAAAATCATTCATGTTGTTTTTATGAGTTTTAAAACTAAATAGTAATTAAAAAATTCAACTAACCTTGTAAAAATCTTGGTTCACATATGCTTCTTTTTCAATTTGAAAAGTTCAAGCTTGCTGAAATGCAAAGCTCGAACGGCAACGCGCACTACTTTTTATGAAAAACATTTTAATTGAAACTAAAAAGAGAGAGTAAAAAAACAAAACCACGCACACATATATTCGTTTTTGAAAGTTCGATGAAGTTCCAAAACACAAAAGGTAACAGTGTTTTCCCCATGCAAAACTACCGTTGCAAACAATATTGTCTTCGACCCGTCGAGCTCATATAGGCGCCATCGTAAGATAACAATATTTTTCTAACCGCAACCCCTTTTTTTGAAAAATGTGACGCACCGAATTGAAAAAAAAAATAAAAAAGAATGAACGAAACAGGAGAAAAAAAATCTCTACCCCTCCCCATCCAACCCCCACGATCCGCCAAAACTGAGAGTTGCCAGTAAAAACAAAATTTCCGCGGGTCATCGCCGATGAGTCTTTACTACATCTAAGGGAAGCTGTGAAAGAATCTGATTGGCTGAAATGGCTGACAAGCGAAAAAACTTGCGCGCGCACACACAAAACCGATGCGATATCTGTAACGATGACTGAAGGTCACGCCTAATCGTTTACTCAACAGATGGCACCACTAAAATAAAATTATTTGGAATATTAAATGATCCGAAAACATAATCTGAAAATAAAATTTTAAAAACTTTAATTCTTCCAGTGCAAAACGAGGTTTGCCTTCAGGTCATCGGCGAATCGTTCGATGACTTGAGGCCTCGCTACTGATATATATATATATATATACAGGGTGTCCACTCCTATCGTGGACCAATAGCTAATTTCTAAACCGTTAGAGATAAGCATATAGTTCATTTAGGAAAAAATCTCCAAATTACGAAAGGAATTTTGGGTCTATTCAATGTTTTTCAAAAAATCAAATTTTGAAAGAGTTACTAAATTTAAATTTTTATACAGCCCCCCAGTCCTATCAATCATATTTAGTAAAACATTCTTGACACTATAACGTTTAAAACTAAAAAAAAATGCATAATTGCGATTACTCCAAACCTGTTCGGCTACTGTGTTTCTTACTGAAGCCAAAACATATTAAGAAATACAGTACTTTTGAACAGCAATATGTAAGTACAGAAAAATTGTAAAAACATACTTATTGATAAAAGTTTCTAAGCCTTTTCTTCTGTCCTCGATGAATTCTTCATCGTAAATTCCGTCATCCCCTCTTAACGGTAGCTGTCTTTTCCAAGCTTTTCCAGGAAGAGGTGGCACTACAATCTTAATTAGAAGAGAAATTCTAAATTACATAATGATTGACTCCTTAAATTATTAGTTTCCTCTTTTACTATTTATATTTTTGGTTTAATTAAAAATACCCTTTATAGCAACTTTAGAAAATAATCATAAAAAGAAAATTGTATCAGATTGAAAACTGTATAAGACATAACATTGATAAAGGATATTAATTGTAATTAGTCCATTTAATTAGAGCAAGATTTATTTAGCATTAAAGCTTTAAAAAAACAACAAAACGGCTAACCAGCCAAATGTGGAAAATATTAAAATTGCGCCTTTTCTGAAAACTTTGCAATTGGATGTCACAGAACTAATGGCAAAACTTTCAGAAAGTTTTTTTTCACTCTTTATATAGAAATGTTGCAAATTAAAGGAGAATTTCACCAAGCAGAAAAAAGTGCTTCTGTGATTGGGTGGGAGGGGAGACCATTAGGAAGATGAATTGAGAACAATGAAATCTGATTATTTCTTCAATCAAACAAACATGATTTCTTTTTTTTTTTTTTTTTTTGATGTACTAACTTATTTTCACATTTAAAAGACAAAATCAAATCCACAAATGTAGTTTACCTTGCTATCTCTTTCTAGTTCATTCCTTAGCCATTCAAAGTCACTGTATCTCCTTCGAACACTTGAATCTTTCAACTTAAATACAGGTAAATTTGTCTACGAAAAAAAAGGGAGAAAAATACAATGTAACCTTTTGAGCTTAGTGCACAAAACTAAGTCTTTCAATCAATTGAAAAGAAAACTTAAAAAATATTTGACCTATTACATTTTATACATTACTTTAAAAAGAACGAAAATCCAATCCTTACAGGAGCACCGACTGTGCGGGTGCTGAGCGTCCCCACGAATTTCTTTTTTTGTTAAAATTTGCTTTATTTTGACTCCCCTCCCGCTCTACCTTTGGACTGTCTTTGAGCACCCCCAAATTTTCAAAACATGGCACAATTGAATTATACAAGATGTCAAAATTGCACTATTAAATCAAATAATCAGCAGCAATAAGATTTTTTTAATTTAACAGAATACTGGAAGAGAAAAAGTAGTTTTGTTGTACATCTTGAAGAGATTTAGTTGGTTATTACACTTTAGAAATAACACATTGTAGTGCTTTCAGTGAATGGAACACAGTTCTTCACTTTTTCAGGAAGCGACATGTTTAATACATTTAATTGCTTATTCAATGGCCAATAACATTTAGACAAAAAAAAGTACCCAATTGAATTTTTTTTTATGCAAAACAGTTATTGGATTATTTTCTTAACATAAAATGTTGTTTTTCGTGAAGATTTCAGGCAAAAAACTATCAATTGTTCTTTAATTAAAACTAATATAAATATTTGTGCATTACTAATATTACAAACATGAATTAGATTAGAAATCTAATATTCCAACATTGTAGGATACAATATTAGTCAGGTTAAGACTGTTGATTTATTACACTTTCATCTTTATCATTGTGGCAACATGTTCACATTTATACTTAAAAAATGGAAGTTACTATGTTAAACTTGTTTTCCACTGTTGTGTTTGTCTTAATAAAATCTGTGTTACAAAATACAATCTGTCCTCCATTTTCAAAGCAACTTACTTTGTGCAAAGTGTCTTTGTTAAGTAATCCACGTTTACTTAACAAAGACACTTTCAAACAATTTTAAACTGAAAAAACCACTTGTCTTGTCTAAAAGGCAACTGTGGAATAAAACTTTATGGGTCCCAAGGACCACTATAAATTTTGAACTTTGACAACTTATAGGTTAACTTTATTTAAAATGCTCATTAAACATGATAAATATTAATTTACAGGTAAATATAACTTTGAATGTGAAAAGATAAAATCATTTTCTTTACGTAGAATTTAGCAGAGACAAATTAGAATTTAAAAAAAGTTTTGGTTGCATGTTTTCTTAATGTAGCTACTGCTGGACCATAATTAACAAGATCATTAACCTTCAAAAAGTCCAAAACTAGCAAGAGTTCCATGATAAAAATCATTCTTAGTAAACAGACGTTTTCTCAGCATTACATTACTTAAAGACAGGGAAAGTATGAAAGCAATATATAAAATTAACATGCCTCCTTGGGGAGACTTGGAGTAATAAGGAATCGGCATGCATTTTCTAAATTTTTTTAATGAAAGTTCAGGTCATTTTATGACGATAGACACCAATTTCAGTTTCGCCGTAGCGCAACTCAAAGTGAACCTTGACGTTGAAGCAAGCTCCTTCCCTTTTTGTGTCACATGAACTAAGTTTCGTTTTTAGCTGATTTTAAGCTGTAATTTTGCAAAATCCTGAGCAGATTTTTTAAAACCGAGTTGATTATTTGGGGATTTGAAGTAACAGACTATTGAAATTAATCAACAGTTCGTAATTACCCGACCCAGGCAGATTCCTCATTGTAAGGTGGCATGGGCACCGGCAGAATCATATGCAGGGGGTGCACTCGCACTGGAAAAAATATTTTCATTTGCTTTTTCATCTTTACTATTTTGTAATTTATTTCGTTGAATTATTTATTGACATATTTATTATGATTATAATTATTTTTTGTTTTTTAAAAGTTTTATTCATTTTCTTTTCCCTTTTGTTTTAAAGCAAATTCTGAGATACATTTTATTTTTGCTAAAATTACTTCATTTTTAGTTTTAAAAGCCAGGGAGGGTCTAAAAGTGCATCATCCCATTGCACCATTTGCCAAACTCATAGATAAAAACATGACTTGATTTATTTTTTTCATGCACTTTTCAGTTCAAGTATTGTAGTAACGTCCTTTGTTGAAAATTTGTTATTTTATTTAGTATAAATATTTCATTTATGATTGCAAAAAATATCATAATAAAAGGTTTAACAAATGTTTTTTTCAAAGGCCAGAAGGTGCAATTGTGCCCCCTTGCCCCCAGAACTCGTGAATATAAACCAGGGTTGGCAAGTTTTTTACAGTCAGAGGTTTTATCCGGTTTTAACCGTGGTTTTTACCGTCAAAATTTGATATTGATAATCAAAATACATTTTCAAATGAATTTTACAATTTCTGATTTCAGACACTAAAGTAAGCTTTTGGAGTTTTAGGTCATTAAAATAAAGTGTAATAAACAATCCTAAATATAATTGAAGGGCTCGGGAGTAAATAATGGTAACTAGCATTTTAAAAAATCAAACATATGGCTTTTGAATATGGCTTTATTGCTTCGAGAAATTACTGTAACAGGTTTTTTTATTTTAAAAATGAAGTGGGTACATTAATTAAGTGCTGTGTGTCTTGGGTATACTTAATAATTTTTTACAAGTGATTTTTTTTTCATTTTAATTTGAAATAGTCCGATTTTTAGAATTTGTCAGATACCATTATTTACTCCCGAGCCCTTCAATTGGAATACTACAAGATGCTTACATGTGGAAAATAAAATTAATGAATAAGCTACAATCATTATAGAATAAAAATTAATTATGAATAACAGTATATTAAAACGTAAACCTAACTACAATTTATAAAGTTTAGAAAGCAGAAATTGCATAGTGCACATTTACCTGGTATTATTTGTATACTTACATACATAAAAAGTTTATATAAAAGAATGCAAATTAATTTTCAATAAATTTATTAATTTAATTTTTATTTAACTTGAGTGATAAGATAACTAATTGATAGATATATAAACATTTAAACAAAACTACTTTAAAAGCTGGATTTAAGTTTTAATGTTTAACTTTTTACGGCAAAACAAGTTAGTGAAAAGAATGAGAAATAATTTTCATTAAATTTATTAATTTAATGTTTATTAAACTTGATTGATAAGATGTATAAATTTTTATTTAATATTTTTCAGGATGAGAAACCTTTGTGTATAAAAAATCTTAATAACCACTGTATTCGAGTTTTAGACACGTTTTTGACGTTTTCGACAGGTTTTCGACATGTCAAAAACTGGTTTTTGACATCAAAAACCCAACCCTGATATAAACATGACTTATTTTTTGTACTTTGTAATTTAAATATTCTAGTTTGTCCTTTCTTTAAATTCCAATTAATTTTATTTGTATTATATTAATCTTATTCCATTCAAAATATTTCTTATTTATTTTGAAAAATTAAAAAATATAAGAAAAAAAGAATTATATATTGAAATTTTTTATCTTTAAAAGCCAAGCAGTGCAAGTGCACCCTTATTACGCGTGGCACACGACACATTAAAAATTATTATTTTACGAAATTAAAGAGGCTATAATTTTGTTAGAGTTTTTCTAACCAATCCAACAAACTGAAAGTTCTACATAAAAATCATAAAATGTTACAAGCAAGAAATTTTTAAAAAGTGAGTATCAAAATTTTCTTAAAGAAAGGAGAGAAAGTGGAAATTTTTTCAAATTCACTGCCTTGAGGCTTTCTGTCAATGTTCAGACTTTTCAAGTAGCCACTGAAAAACCTGTAATTGCCATGTGCTCCTTTCTAACGCATAACAGATCAAGTGAGTCACAAGGGCCAATTGCAAGTACAAAGTGTGATAAATTTCAGCTTCTCTTGGTGTCCTGCATTGAATATAGAAATAGAAGAGAGAAAGAAAATATAGGACAGAAAACTATGTAGCTTCAGTTCCTATCTTAGCCAGATCATTAGCCAACTTGCTAAAAAAAACCTCCATTATTGTAACAATCTCCACTTGTATACAAAAACTAATATATAAAGGGTTATTAAGTGTGAAGATCCTAATCACAAAAAATTTAAACTACTTACCAACTCGACTACTCATATAACCCACAAAATTAATAGTTTTGTGACGATAAAAATTTGTTTCATTGGTATCATTTACCATCCACCCAGCTATATTCAGTGTTATGTTTACAAACTTGTTACCAACTCAGACAGCCTTCATATGGTCTAGGATGTAAGTACAAAAAAGTATTAAGCATAATCAAGCAGCACTTAATAATGTAATTGATTTTTAAATCCCATACATATTGCTAGAAGTAGAACTGAGACATGGAAACTAAAGTTTTACATGAACATTTCGGCGAAGTTATAAGTTTGAAATGTGAAAACATTAGTCAGAATTACAAAACAAAGAGCTGAGCCTGATACTATTATGAAAAAAGATTTTGTGAATTGAAATTGTGCATAAGTTTTATATGTCATTTGAATCTTTAAAAGGCAACTAGTCGGCTGTCGAATTGTACAAGGTGTAGGCTAACTCATACTTCGAGAAAATGATAAGTATGACTTATGAATGTCAACTGTCAGTTTAAGCTATGATATAGAAACTTAAAACTTACTCGCAAGCGTACTTCGTAGTCCGTGTACCGTTTCCGAGCGACTCCATGAGTAATTGGATTGAGTACGTCAATTTCGAGAAAATTGGCCGGCGCAGCATAAGCGTCGTCTAAAGTCTGTTTTTTAGGCTGTAATCTTTTTGTGGCATCTTGTGGAGGTCCTTCTGTCGTCCCGTCCATCATTTTGTGAAAATATACAAATCACTCAATGCAGACGGCACTTGTTTTTCCAGTTATTTCTTACTAGGAAACCAGTGCAAGTGAAATCTGATTGGGGGCGGTTGACTTAACGCATCGTTGCCATCTTTAAAACAATAAACAATCTTTAAATTTTCTGAAAGAAAGAAAGTGCATCATGCTTGTAAGAAATGAAGCAAGAATGTTTTTAAGCCACTGAAAATCTGTTAAGTTAAAATTTAAATCTGCTATAGGCCTCTAGCTTGAAACTTCGCTGTACACATCAATAATCACTCATTGAAAAATTCCTGTAGTCACGTGCACAGTCCAGACGAGAGTTCTTAAACAGGAATTCAAGTGAAACACGGACGATCGCAACTCACCATTGCAATCGCAAATTCCCAAATTTGGATAAGCTGCAATCGCTATAAATGCTAATCGCACTGACGTCACTATGAGTGGAGCCAATAAGAGCTCACAAGCAGTCAGCGATCTCCTCTTATTCGCCAAGTAGGCTGTGACGTTTTATGTAGCTCGTTTTTCATAGGCAAACGTCACGCTGACGTCAATGTTTTTATCAAGAAACGTTCTAATGTAATTCACTTCCAGTAGCGATTGCAATATGCGATCGCCTGTTTCACTTGACGATCACTCACGATCGCCTGTTTCACTTGAATTCCTGCCTTAGGCAGGAATTCAAGTGAAACAACGGGGCAGGAATTCAAGTGATTCAAGTTCACAAGTAAAGTGAAACAGGCAGGAATTCAAGTGAAACAGGCGATCGCATATTGCAATCGCTACTGGAAATGAATTACATTAGAACGTTTCTTGATAAAAACATCGTGACGTCAGCGTGACGTTTGCCTAAGAAAAACGAGCTAGATAAAACGTCACAGCCTACTTGGCGAATAAGAGGAGATCGCTGACTGCTTGTGAGCTCTTATTGGCTCACCCGTAGTGACGTCAGTGCGATTAGCATTTATAGCGATTGCAACTTATCCAAATTTGGGAATTTGCGATTGCAATGGTGAGTTGCGATCGTCCGTGTTTCACTTGAATTCCTGCCTTAGTTTAAAGCAAATAGCACGGTGCTCTTGAGAGGACCAGGTCATGGGCGGCTCGTACAGGGGGCGACTGCCCCCTCACTTTCAACAGTAAAGGAGTCTTTCCCCTTCACTTTTTACGGTTGAAAAGTAATGATTAAGTGAAAAATGATTTTTTACTCAGTGGATTGATTAATTTTACCAAAATGAAAGCTGAAAATTCCAAAAATTTGGACTGTCTTTCATCATGTTTCATAAGGATGAATGAAAATCAAAAGGCCTGGTAAATATTTAAGGACATACTCCGCATATTTTAGAGGTTCAGTTTAATCAGTAATGTTAAAATTCAGAAAAAAAAGACCACAAATTAAAAAAAAAAAAAAAAAAAAAAAAACTTCAGACGTGCTGCCTTCTACCCCTCATATTTCTTGACTCCCCCCTTCGCATTTCTCTTGACCCCTAACTTTTTTGGTGTACTAGCCGCGCCTATGGGACCAGGGGTGCCAAGAGGGGGGGGGGGGATTATGGCACAAATTGCGCCCTCAAAACTTTTTAGGGGCGGGGGTAAACTAATTTATTCATTTTTTAAAATTATTTATTTATTTTTTTAAATTAACTTATTTACGGATTTGTTTAAATAAAAATTATTCATTTTTTAAAATTTAAATTATTATTTTCTTTATTATTTATCGATTTATTTTGTGCGCGTGTGTGTTTGTTTGGAATGTCTGGAAGGGAAAAATCGATTCTACTGCTCATAACTCGAACTTTTAAAAAATTCATAATATATAAAAAAATGATATTTAAAATTGAAAAAATAAAAATAAAAACAATTTAAAAAATAAATAAAATAAAAAAGAGGGGTAAAAATTAAAATAAAAAGCACAAAGGGCTGTGAAAAATTTGGGGGGGGGGGGGGGAGGGATTTGCGCCACTGTGCCTGGGGGTGGGGATGGGTACCCCTGGAGAGGACCCGGCTCAGAATCGATAAAGTATGAATTTCATAAGCTTTATGGGGGAAGGAGCCCAGTCACTAAACTGACAAGGAGCTCGACATAACTTTCAGTGGCCCTCCACTTGCAAAAAAAGTTTTCGGTATGATTTCTGATAATTATAGTCTACAGGACTCTCCCACATTAATAACGAGTAACCCTACTCCCAAAAATAATCCAACATGCAGCCAACTTCCATCCATTTGAATTATGACTTCCTGCAATAAAATTAAATTTTTGACGATCACTAATCGCAATAGAATCTTTCTCGTTCGCTTGTTGTTTCTACAAATAAAATAGAATGAAAATGGAGAATATAAATAAATGTAAGCATTGCAGACAAGTGGGGTGAGACGTTGTTTTTCACTCATGTGTAATTTTTCAACAAATAATGTAGTGAAAAAAGGTATTAAAACAAACATTTTTTAACTCAAGTCCTAACTTACTCTTCTACATTTTTTTACTTAAAACATAAAGACTAAATTATTATACTATTTTGCTTAATTAGTGAATTTTAAAAGCTTTTTACCAATATCATTAATTATTTCTTTTATGTAGCACTATTTATTTATTATTATTATGTTTCAAGACAAATGTTGTCAATTTGGAAAGCTAAGGTAAATATCCCCGCTTAATCAAATACTCTGCTTAATCGAATAATATTATTTGGAAACGACAATATTCGATTAAGCGGGGCCGACAGTATTAGTAAAACATTTTTTTCCCCTTAATAATCACAAGTGTTGAATAATTTTAGAGGAGATAATGGCATTTGAAAGTTGAAAGAAAAATACTGGAAATTAGAATGAATTCAGATATACAATAAGGTGTAACTTAGCAAAAAATAAAAATAAAGCAGTAAATAAATTATAATTTGAAAAAAGTACTTCAGACAAAAATTATTTCGATAAAAAAACTTTCTTTTTCAGTTCAATAACCACTTTTACGTCCAATAAAATTATTTGCCTTTATAATGAACTTTGCTAAAATCAGCGAATCTGTAGCTTGTGATTAAAGTTGATTTTGATTAAAGACTTTTCCTATTTCGTGAAACAAAATATTTAAAATATATTCAGATTTTCTAAAAATTTTTTCATTTTTCTGCGTTCGATCTATTTTGGGGGAAAAAAAAACTTTGCGGCGAAATAAAAATATAAATAAAATTAAAAAAATGCAAACTTGGAAAAAAATTTCAGTACGGTTTTGAAAGACCCTTTTTCTGTTTCCTGACTTGAACGGGGACAATAAGCTAAAAATAGTTTGAAACACATTATACATTTAAAATTTCAAACATAATTTTTACAAACTCAATATTGTATTCATTTTTTGAAGGCATGAAATAATAAATGAATTAGAAATAATACTAAAAAAAGCAATTTCCATTCGTTGCAAACAAAACTGCCAGGAGTGAAATTTAACTTTAAATTAACTTAATTAAACCCTTAGGACCATTTTTAAATCGGCATAACGCAGTAATTTGTAGTAGAAAAAAAAACACTTGTCCATTAATTTATAAAATATGCACTTGCAAAGGATGGAAAAAAATTGTGCAAAACATTTCTGGCATAAGTTAAAAAATTAAAATTGACGAGTGACGACTTTTAAAATCTCTACGAGAATTAACACAGCAAACCGAAACACTCTTCCGTGGAAGACCGAATCAAGTGCTGTCTGTTTGCGTTTTGGGCGCCTGGCAAGGTCGGACGCTTCCATCTGAAAAAGGGGAGTTAGGTTTTGGATGCGCACTACCCGATGCCTTCAGCTTTAGTTCGCGGACTACTTCCTCATTGCTTTTCCCCCTATTTCGAGCAAGTCCGAGGAGACTTCGCGCGTGCGCAGATACCGCCTAGGTCGCACGAAAAAATTTTAGACTACCGGGGCCTCCGCGACTCTCTTTGAGTCACCAAGGTCTGTTGTTTGTATAATAGGATGGGACGAAAAAACACTTTTTTTTAATTTCGAATTTGTAATAGCGCGGAAAAGTTGCGAATTGTGAAGACAAAAAGAAGGAAAAAAAAATTATCGAAATCGGTTGATGTCTTCCGATCGCGCATAAGGCTTAAAGTTTGACAAAAAATGAAAAAAACTTCATTTTTTATGTTTTTTTTTTTTTTTTTTTAAATTTTTAATTGGATGTTTTCGAAATGTAATAGTGCGGAAAAGTAGCTAATTGTGAAGACAAAAAGAAGGGAAAAAAGTATCGAAATAATCCATTGATGTCTTCCGATCGCGCATAAGGCCTAAAATTTGACAAAATAAGAAAAAACTTCATTTCTGCGATTTTTTTTTGAAAAAATTTTGAATGAGATGTTTTCATAATTTTTTCGCGAGGAAAAGTTGATATTTATGAAGACAAAAAGAGGGATAAAAAAAGGGGAAAAAATTATAGAAATCGATTAATAACCTCCGGTCGTGACTAGGGCATAAACTTTGACAAAATATGAAAAAACATCATTTTTGCGATTTTTTGTTTAATTTTTTAAATAGGGTAGTTGTGACCTATTAAAAATCCCCATTTTGATCATTAAATATTGTTACTTGACCCTCAAAACTCCAAAATTCACCACTGCCGTATTTTAAAACACAACGATTGATTTTTAATGAATTTTTAAAAATCCGACGCGCAAAAGCGCGCTTTTCTGATACGTCACGAGTTACGTCACTCGGCCTCAATCCTCAGCTCTCCGCGACGGACCCATGTTATCGCTACGGACATTTTGAGCGCGTAGTTATTTTTAATTTTTAGATATTTAATAATCCTTTTGATGCATGATGGAGACAGGATACGTCAAAGGACAGTCCAACAATCTCCCTCAAGTGACATCAATGATGGTTTTTGCCTATTTTCGAGAGGACGAGCGATTTAAATCTTCCAAAATCACGAGGAGTTAATAGTCTTCAAGTGCGTCTTCAACGTAGCCAAGCGTTTCCCTCGCTTCTCTTCGTCGGCTGAGGCGCGGCAGAAGTACCGATGACGTTTCTTCCGCCGCCGAGTGACGTCACATTTTCTTGAACTTTAAAAATTATTTTAAAAAAAACTACTTATCATATCGCAAAAATTTTTTCACCGATGATGTTCACACATGTTACTCTATCATATAAAAATAAAATTGAAAAATCGAAAACTACCCTATTAGATGTTTTTGTAATGCAATACTTGTAACGTTTGCTAATATAGCCTTAAAACATTGTGTTTTGATTTTGTTTTGGTCACATAAAAACTTCCGATCGCGCATTAACCCCAAAATTACCCAAAATAATAATTAAAAAAAAGTTACATTTTTACGTGTTTTGGTTTTTGATGAATATTTTTTGTGAAACAACCGTATTATTTTTTGAAACAGACTGACAATAAGATAGAAAAACAAATTACCACAGGCTCAGTCGATATTATTCAGTTGCGAAAAGCTTCAGAAACTCTCATGCGCAGACGTCGGGCAGCAATCCAGGCAACGTCGCTCGCCCGGCAACGGCTCTTCCACTCCATCGCCGCCTTCCTAGGACCACGCCAGTTATCTGCCTATATTGTTCTTTCAGTCTGCGTTTCTCTGTAGTAATCACAGTGTACTATTATTTAGTTCAATCTAGCTGTTTTCATTTTGAAATTCTTGTTGTCTTCTGTAATGATGTAGTTTTCTGCTCTGTGTGAACTCGGTGATTTAACGAAAAAGTTATACAATTGCCGAGCCAAATAACAAGACAAATACTCTAATAACAAGACAAATATTTGGCTGCCCCACTTTTGGTGCTCCAAAAGAACTGCCATCAAACAAGCCGTCCACTGGCAAGGACATCATTAGGTGTCGTACTCAAGGAAGGTTAAATTTGGCACTAGAAATTAATAACGGTGTCTTCGCCAGTAGGCAGTTAGTTTGATGGCAGTTCGTTGGAGTGCCAAAAGTGGGGCAGCCAAATATTTGTCTTGTTGTTAGAGTATTTGTCTTGTTATTACGTAACTTTTTGTTAAATCACAGAGTCCACACACAGCAGGAAACTACATCATTACAGAAGACTACAAGATTTTCAAAATCAAAACAGCTAGATTGAACTAAAAAATAGTACACTGCGATTACTACATAGAAGCGCAGACTGAAAAAACAATATAGGCAGACAGCTGACATGGCTCTAGGAACGCGGCGATGGAGTGTAAGAGAGCCGTAGCCAGGCGAGCGACGTTGCCTGGATTGCTGACCGACGTCTGCGCATGAGAGTTTCTAAGGCTTTTCGCAACTGGATAACATCGACTGAACCTGTAGTAGTTTATTTTTCTATATTATTGTCAGTCTGTCTCAAAAAATACTACGGTTGTTTCACAAAAAATTATTCATCAAAAACCAAAAACGCGTAAAAAGGTAATTTTTTAATTATTATTTTGGGTTATTTTGGGGTTAATGCGCAACCGGAAGATATTAACTGACCAAAATAAATTCAAAGCACAATGTTTTAAGGCTATATTAGTAAACGTTACAAACTATTGCATTACGAAAGCATCTAATTCAAAAAATTTAACAAAAAATCGCAAAAATGATGTTTTTTAGCCTACTTTCCCGTTAAAAATAAAAGAGACGAAAAAAGCATTGAAATTGGCTTAATGCATCTAAAAAATGTCGCCAAGTCCAAAAAATATCGCCAAGTCCAAAAGAATATCGCCAAGTAAAAAAAATATCGCCAAGTAAAAAAAAGTCAAAAAGAAACAAAAAAATTAAATAAATATCGAAATATTAAAAATTTGAAAGTAGGGTATTGAGATGGGGAATTTGTGTGTCTGTCGGTCTGTCTGTCCCCCCCTAATAACTTTTGAATGAACATTCCGATTTGGACAAACTTTTTTTTGTTGGAAAGATCTCGGCAAGTACAGCTCATTCCCATATTTGATTTTTCGATTTGAACAATTTTTGGTGCAACTTTAAACCGTTCAAACAACCTGGCCCGCGATATTAACTTTTTAGTTAACAGTCCGATTTGAACAAACTTTTTTTTGTTCGAAAGATCTTTTCAAGGGTACTTCATTCCCGTATCTACATTTTCGATTTGAACAATTTTTCGTTCAGCATTGAACCGTTCAAACAAGCTCTCACCCCTAATAACTTTTGAGTCAACCGTCCGATTTAAACAAACTTTTTTTTGTTCGAAAGATCTCGGCAAGGATACTTCATCCCCGTTTTTAAATTTCCGATTTGAACAATTTTTCGTTCAACATTGAATCGTTCAAACAACCTTTCCCCACATAATAACTTTTAAGTGAACCGTCCGAATTGAATAAACTTTTTTTGTTCGAAAGATCTCGGAGAGGCTCATTCCTATATTTCACTTTTCAATTTGAACCATTTTTCGTTCAATGATGAACCGTTCAGAAAAAATTTTAACATGAGCGCCTACGGAGAAATTTAAATTGAATGTTGATTTTGAACTTCAAGGCGGATTTCCTTCAAACTAACTTTGTAAGAAAATGGTTTTGATAAATAATGTATTGTAAAGTACTTTTCTGAATAATCTTCTGTGAGGACTCTGATTCCGACTCCGACTCCGACTCCGCAAACATGGCGGAAATGCAGGCTCAGAAAAAATGACTGACTGGGCAGACGATTTTTTGTTCATTTATTTATTTGTTTGTTTAATTTATTATTATTATTTTTTTTTATCAGACGATTTTTTTTTTGTTACCAAAAATTTTTCATTCACGAGAGCATTTTATTCCTTATTTATATTTAACAACTGGTAACGGATTAAAAATGAAATTCAAGACATTTTATTAACGAACAAGTTTTTTTTCTTTCTTTGATAAAATGTGTTTTGAAGTTCTTTGTACTTTTATTTTATTTATTTATTTTTTTTTCTTTTGAAAACGATTGTGGAATTTTTCTACGGAAGAACTATAACAGTTACATTCTTTAAAAGGTGCGACAAAACTTTATTGACTCGTTTATTTACTTTTTACGTGTCTATTTTATCTGATGAGAGGGTTATATTTTGCTTTCAGAAATCAGCTTTAAGTGCTATAAAGATATGTTTGACATAATTTTTAGTTTCAGATAATCAAGAGAATATTGATCAGATGCTACAATGCCGATGTCGATGTACGGGAGAGTAGGCTCGTTTAGTTCTTGACAGAACTTCTTGTTCATATTTTGTCAAAGTTTAGGCCCTAGGCACGACCGGAAGATATTAATCGATTCCGATAATTTTTTTCCTCCTTTTTAGCCTACTTTCCCGTTAAAAATAAAAGAAAGACGAAAAAAGTATTAAAATTGGCTTAATGCATCTAAAAAATATCGCCAAGTCCAAAAAATATCGCCAAGTTAAAAAAAATATCGCCAAGTCCAAAAAATATCGCCAAGTTAAAAAAATAAAAAGGTAAAATGAATATCGAAAAATTAAAAATTTGAAAGTAGGGTATTGAGATGGGGAATTTGTGTGTCGGTCGGTCTGTCGGTCGGTCGGTCTGTCTGTCCCCCCCTAATAACTTTTGAATGAATATTCCGATTTGGACAAACTTTTTTTTGTTGGAAAGATCTCGGCGAGTACAGCTCATTCCCATATTTGATTTTTCGATTTGAACAATTTTTGGTTCAACTTTGAGCCGTTCAAACAACCTGTCCCGCGATGCTAACTTTTTAGTTAACAGTCCGATTTGAACAAACTTTTTTTTGTTCGAAAGATCTTTTCAAGGATACTTCATTCCTGTATCTACATTTTCGATTTGAACAATTTTTCGTTCAACATTGAACCGTTCAAGCAACCTTCCCCCCCCCTAATAACTTTTGAATGAACATTCCGATTTGAACAAACTTTTTTTTGTTGGATAGATCTCGGCGATTACAACTCATTCCCATATTTGATTTTTCGATTTGAACAACTTTGGTTCAACATTGAACCGTTCAAGCAACCTTTCCCCCCCCCTAATAACTTTTGAATGAACATTCCGATTTGAACAAACTTTTTTTTGTTGGAAAGATTTCGGCGAGTACAACTCATTCCCATATTTGATTTTTCGATTTGAACAATTTTTGGTTCAACTTTGAACCGTTCAAACAACCTGTCCCGCGATGCTAACTTTTGAGTGAACAGTCCGATTTCAACAAACTTTTTTTTGTTCGATAGATCTTATCAAGGATACTTCATTCCCGTATTTACATTTCCGATTTGAACAATTTTTCGTTCAACATTGAACCGCTCAAGCAAGCTGTCACCCCTAATAATTTTTGAGTGAACAGTCCGATTTAAATAAACTTTTTTTTTGTTCGAAGGATCTCAGCAAGGATACTTCATTACAGTATTTAAATATTCAATTTGAACATTTTTTCGTTCAACATTGAACCATTCAAGCAACCTTTCCCCACCTAATAACTTCTGAGTGAACCATCCGAATGGAATAAACTTTTTTTTGTTTGAAAGATCTCAGAGAGGTTCATCCCCTTATTTCGCTTTTTGGTTTGAACCATTTTTCGTTCAATATTGAACCGTTCAGAAAAAAATTTAACATTAGCGCCTACGGGGAATTTAAGTTGAATGTTGATCCTGGAACTTAAAGTCGGATTTCCTTCAAACTAACTTTGTAAAAAAATGGTTTTGATAAATAATGTTTGTAAAGTACTTTTCTGAATAATCTTCTGTGAGGACTCTGATTCCGACTCCGACTCCACAAACATGGCGGAAATGCAGACTCAGAAAAAAATGACTGACTGTGCAGACGATTTTTTGTTTATTTATTCATTTGTGTTATTTTATTTATTACTATTATTTTTTTTTTGGCAGACGATTTTTTTTTGTAACAAAAGTGTTTCATTCACGAGGGCATTTTATTCTTTATTTATATTTAACAACTGGCAACGGTTTAAAAGTGAAAATCGAGACATTTTATCGACGGACGAGTTTTTTTTCCTTTCTTTGATAAAATGTGTTTTGATGTACTTTGTACTTTTAATTTTTTTTTTTTTTGAAAACGATTGAGGAATTTTTCTACGGAAGAACTGTAACAGTTACATTCTTTAAAAGGTGCGACAAAACTTCATTTATTCATTTATTTACTTTTTATGTCTCTATTTCATCTGATGAGAGGGGTATATTTTGCTTTTAGAAATCAGCTTTAAGTGCTAAAAAGGTATGTTTGACATAATGTTTAGTCTCAGATGATCAAGAGAATAATGATCAGATGCTAGAATGCCGATGTCGATGTACGGGAAAGTAGGCTCGTTTAGTTCTTGACAGAACTTCTTGTTATCCTTTTTTTGTATTCATAATTATAATCTTTTCCGCGTGAAAAAATTATAAAACATTCAAATCGAAACTTTTTCAAAAAAAAAATCGCAAAAATGAAGTTTTTTTCATATTTTGTCAAATTTTAGGCCTTATGCGTGATCGGAAGATATCAATGGATTTCGATAAATTTTTTTTCCTTCTTTTTGTCTTCACTATTAGCTACTTTTCCGCACTATTACATTTCGAAAACATCCAATTCAAAAATTAAAAAAAAAAAAAAATCGCGAAAATCAAGTTTTTTCATTTTTTGTCAAATTTTAGGCCTTATGCGCGATCGGAAGATATCAACCGATTTCGATAAATTTTTTTTCCTTCTTTTTGTCTTCATAATTCTCAACTTTTCCGCGCTATTACAAATTCGAAATAAAAAAAAGTGTTTTTTCGGCCCACCCTATTGTATAAAGCAGTGGTTCTCAACCTTTTCACGGCTAACGCCCCCTTTACGAGTGAAATTTGTTCCAACGCCCCCTTTATATTAAAGGTGAGAGGGATGCGAAACGAGGTTTAAAGTTTAAAATATTTGCCTTCCAAAATTTTACAAAACGGTTAAAAAAGATATATTTTTCCTCATTAGTCATTATTAGAAGTAAAATGACGAATATAGAAATAAAAAAACAAATCTAGGATTAAAAATATTTTGTTTTTAAAAGAATAATAATAAAATATAATGAAATAAAATAGAAATAAACAAGCGAAAAAAAATTTTTCTCAAAAAATGAAGGAAGCAATTAGATGCAATAAAAATAAACACGCAAAGCATTTTTGTCTCATTCAAAATATGAAAGGACCATTAAAAAATATATGTTAGTTAGATATTTGTTCTTGGTGGTTTAAAGCCAGTTTTCTCACGGTCGGTTTAATATTTTTTGTAAAGTGAAGGCGCAAGTCATCCTCATTCGACGAGGTAGGAAGAGGGGAAGACGATTAAAAAAATTTTGGCGATAGCTCACGGATAAAGGCTACTAATGTCTCCTTGCAGCCAAAATCCTAATGATTGTTAACATTCCAGAAACCAGCTTTTCAAGTTTCAGTGGTTGAAAGTTCCACCAATTCTTACTGATACTGAACAGCTGCGGTCTCAATATTTTCAAAAGGGTTCATGGCCCATTGAGGAACGTTCGGAGACAAAAATATCCTCAAAACGCTCAGAGAAGTCTTTGTGCAAAGACTGAAGATGTTGGCAAAAACGTGAGCATCATCGAAGTAGACTTCACTAAAAATAAACCATAAAAGTAAATTAACACGTTCAATGCTGACCTCATGACAATGGTAACCACCATCGGGCTGAAAAAATTTTTGTTGTCTAACTTACCAATTCCACTCCATTTTTAATCTAGAAAAAGGGAAAAAATTAAAAATTGTTTTTTAAATATTCAATTGTGAAAATTTAAAGTTCTCCCCCAAGAGGACAGCCGCCTGCTACGTGAACCTGTTGCCGTCCTTCCAAGAGTTCATGCGCTTCCAACGTGTTAATGAAGTGAGCAAAAGCCAAAGTTAAAAGAGGTCAAACAAAACAGTCAAACTGAGCGGGCACTGTAAGCATTGCAAATACGATTGCAAGGTAAAAATTTAGGAAAATAACTAAACCGAGGAAAATAGCCAAATTGCACGAATGCCCCGGCCCATCGAGATATTTTGGATATCTTTAGGGTAGACTTACATTCTCATAGGTACTAAACTACCTTATGAGAACATGGTGAAAGAAAATTACGAAAGCAAAAAACAAAATCGATGACTTTGAATGTTCTGCCTAAAACGCTATTTGTGGGAGGCACTCGAATGCAATTGTGAAACTTTTTTGCAGTATTTTGAATCCTCCATTAAACTTCGGCAATAGACATTGAAATCTGGTATCCTAAACAGGTAATTGTTCCGTCTGAAAACCAGTTTCGTTTAGCAACAATCAAAATAGGCGACTGAAACTTGAGAACTTAATTTGATCATTTTCACCTGCAGATGCAGGACGATATTTTTTCATGTATGATAATTACTAAAAAAATGCGTTATTAAAACTATTTAACAGCTACTAGAAATTAAATTGTTACGCTAAAAATAATCAATCAACAGTTCAGCTAAAAAATAACCAAACGATTGGGGGGGGGGGGCTAATGCTTTTGAATTTAATTTAATTATGTGTGATCAAAATTAGCCAAAGTGGCTAATATTAGACAAAACCATACAAACCTGATTGCAACTGCGATTTATTGTAACGGTTCATCATTAGGTGAAGCTGGACCGCGGAGAGATGGCGGGTGACCTTGAAGTGGAAACTGACCGCCTTATTTTGTAATAGGTAGCGTCAGAGTGATCAAGCAGGAAGTAAAAATTCTTATGTACGAGTAAGTAAAAAATAACTTTTGACGCTGATTCTTCCTATTTCAAAATGAAAGAGGTCCGTTTCCGCTTCAAAGTCATCCGCCAGCTTTCCGTGGTCAAGCTACGACATTCTCTCTCAATATTGTCGGACGCAAAAGATCACTAAAAGTTAAATTGCTACAAAAAAGAAAGACAGAGAGAAAAGGAAAAAATATATAAGCAAAAAAGCTAAACGATTTTAATAAATACAGTCACCTCCGAAAAACGCAAAGAAATAAGTTTAAAGATTCCAGAGCGCATAAGTTTATTTTATCGTAGGCACAATAAGTTGGATTCTTATTTAATGCAAAATTTAATTGTAATTTTTAAAATCAAAATAAATTCTAATACATTTATTGTCATCTGACTCCCAAATTTTCCCACAGCCCCCCTATCGCCCAAAATATACCCACCGCCCCCCTACTGCCCAAAACATGTTCACCGCCCCTCAGCATCTTCCCACCGCCCACAGGGGGGCGGTACCGCCCCCGTTGAGAACCACTGGTATAAAGCATTTCAAAAATGATGACATCATGAAATTCCAGACCAGAAAATGAAACTTGGGAAACTGACACCGGAAACGTTTTGTTCTTTTGAATATACTACAAAAGCTATTAGAGAAATAATCATTCATCAGCTAACATTATTCAATGATAGTTATGTATTAACAGGAAAATATCAAACTGACCCTTTAAGGCAGGTTTGATCAATATCGCCAGTTATGTGGTGGAAACTATAGTATTTCTGTAGAGCAAGTTTTACAAGCTGAAAAAAAATTGAGAATAAACAGCTTACTGAAAATGCATTCGAAACAATGTGGTAATTTTCATTTGAAAGACTTTATGTGATTTTTCCGAACAAGAAACACCAACAGAAATGTTTGAAGTTGATATAAAAGGTGTCGATTTTTGCAATATGACTGAAGAAGAAGAAGATTTAGTACCTCTCTATATTTATCTATCTGGATACGCTGTTCATAAATTGAAACCTCATTTACAGTGCAGTGATTGTTTCAGCTTATTAGCAGGGCCAAAAGAGTTATTATTTGAAATATTAAATTCTATGGCGAAAGAATATTTGCTTGATATAGATAGAGGAAACTGACTTATCCAGATTCAGATATTGTGAAAATATTTGTAGCAAGTTTTAAAATATTTCAGTTTATTTTATCAAACAATGAAAATTTTCTCCACTTCGAAAATATGAGATCAATATTGAAAAAAATCATCTGGATAAAATTCCTGATTTAGACATTGCAGGAATATGAGAAACATGCAATAGAACAAAGGAAGAACACAGCACATAATTTATATCTGTTTTTATTAACATATTTTTGAATAACTATTCCAAATTGAAAAATAGCAATGCTAAATGAAGTAAAGGTAAAAAAAGGAAGTTAGACATCATTAGTGCATCTCAACAATAATCTTCAGAACAAGCTGTGGTTGTTAGCAGATACATTTTAATTAGTCTCAGTATAGGGAAGAAAATATAAAGGTATAAAACATAAAATAAAAAGAAGAAAAAAATTGGAAAAACGAGGGGGAAAAAAGAAAAAAAGAAAAAGAAAAAAAAGTAACATTTTTGAGAAGCAAAGTCCAACCACTCCTCCTCGTGGTGCTTCTTGGTAAACACTGATTTTGAAAAAATCAGATGGCTGACGTGGCTCTGGCAAACTGTTTTTCACACCCCCAAATAATTTTCTTTAAAAAAAAAGTTGAAAAATAATTTATTTATAAGTAAGCACAATATGTAAGTGCTCTTAAATTTATCTATAGATAGCAGTTTTTATCTTAAAAAAAAGCAGTTTAAACTCAAAACAAATATATAAATATACACTGATCATGATTAAATAATCGCTTCTACCTTGTTCCAGGCCTACTCAGAGAGAGTCGCGGAGGCCCCGGCTATACCCCGGCATTCCCCGCGACGATCCCTGCCTCAACTACCACGCTTATGCCTGATCTAAATAACGGAAGCATAATTGGCGACCCGTCACTATCATTATTTTTTTAGAGGGAGGGGGGGTGTTTGTCCCTTTTAGCATAAGAGTCAGAAACAGGTATTATTAATTACGTAGACGGTTCTGCCCCTTTTTCGCTTAACTCGCCTACCTTACCCCAATTTTCCGCTTGGTCCTGCTGATTTTCAGAAAGTCAACTTTATTAATTAATTGTTAATGAATGTTAAATATGATGATTAATTAACTAATTAAGAGAGAAAACTTCTATTTACATGCTCTCATATATGGAGCTTTATACAGGGAAAATATCGTTGAAAAATCTTTAACTATAAAAACAATATTGTGCGTAAATAGACCTTGACCTAGATAAATAATTCAAGAAATAATTTAACATGAGAGTCAAAACTTGATTAATTATAAATAACCAAGAATAAAATCATATACATTAATTTCCACGTAATTATAAATTTGTACAATAAATAAAGAAATGTAATCCGGAAATCATGCATTCTTAAGCATAAAAAATATTTTACAGAAACTACAAATAAATTACAAATATGATGTAAGCTTTGAACTCTTTTCCAATCCTAATATACTCTAATATATTAATTCTTGACAGTAAAATCTAATAATTCTATTATATATATTAGATATTCTATATCTAATTCTGACTATATAATAATTCTTGACGGTAAAAATTCAAAAAGTGAAAATATTCTTTTTACACATTTCTATAAAATAAATAAATAATATAAATTGATAAATAAACTTAAAAAATCAAAAATAATATTTTTTAATTGAATAAATTTCGGAATTTTTTCAAAGTGGAAAGTTTTCAGATGAGGAAAACGCGTGCTTATCGGTCTGTCTGTTTCCTTCCCAGCAATAACTTTTGAGTGAACAGACCGATTCAGACGAACTTTTTCTTGCTCGAAAAATCTCGGCGAGGATACCTTATTCCCGTATTTCACTTTTTGATTTGAACAATTTTTAATCGACTTCAGAAAAGGAGGTTGTTCTCAATTCAAAGCGAATGTTTTTTTTTTTTTTTTTGTTTGTTCGAACATAACATCTGATCTACTGAACCGATTTGGACGATATTTTTTTTAATCGATAGGAGATGGTGTAACTTAGGTACCATGTACTCATATGATGATATTTGTGCACTAGAAAAAAAGTTATGATCGAAAAACTAAAATTTCATGTTATTTAAAACAATATGTGCTATCGTAAATCAGATCGAGACCAGGTCTGCAAGGATTTTTTTGAACAACTGCATGGTTCTTTTTTTAAATTTATATAATTATACGATTTTAATTAACGAAGATATCAATTAAGTAGTCAAATTTAAAGCGATTTGTCCTAAATGATTAAATATGAAATCCATTGTTACAAAACGTGATTGATATAAAACAGTAATAATAATGAAAATGAGAATTTTGAATGAAGGCTTAAAACTGAAGCAAACATGAAACTCATTAACGGGCCACGTACGTAGTACGTATTAAAATCTTATGAACCGCGATAAACAAGTGTTGTTTTGAAATATAAATTAGTTGAAAAGCCGTTAATATTTAGGTTTTGATTGAACTAGTACATAAGTAAATACCAGAGAATAACAAGGCTTAATTTTCAGTGCCTATTGTTTAAAATATTAGACGCTGTTGATAATATCTTTTTTTTTTTCGTACATAGTTTATTTTAAGGAGCATTTATTTAAGAAAATAAGGTGAAGTTTCGTAATGGAAAAATTACCTTATTTCTGAAGTACATTCACTAAAAAGAATAAAATAAAAATATTTTTGAGAAAAAAAAAATTGAACCGACTTTGGAACTTCACTCGGCAAGTGCTCTAAAAAGTAAAAAATAATTTTATTCTTTGAACACCATCGATACTACATTTAAACATCAGTTTTGAAGTCGGTGCATGCGAAAACTATAGGTGAAATGATGTTTAACTACATTTTGCCAACATTTTTCAGAGAAACCATTGAAAATTAAGAGCTGAATATTTGTACCATTACATAAATATGTGGTTGTCAATGTAGTGTATGCGAATGCGATTAAAGAACCTGAATTCATTGAAATTTATATTTATAGTTGAATTATAGTTTCGTATGATTATATTTAGTGTTTTTGCACCGACTTTAAAACTGATATTTAAATGTAGTATCGATGGTGTTCAAAGAATAAAATTATTTTTTACTTTTCGGAACCGCACTTGCCGAGTGAAGTTCCGAAGTCGGCTCAATTTTTTTTATCAAAAATATTTTTATTTGTTCAATTTTGAACAGTTCAAAATAAATAAATAAATAAATTTCAAATAAAACAACATTTGTGTCTGTAGGGAAATTTAAGGCCATTATAGATTCCGAACTTTTAGTCAGGTTTGTGTCAAATATTTTTTGACAGAAAAAGCTCTTCATGAAAAACATGTACAGACAAGATTTTTTTTTTTAATTTGTTCTTTTTTTTTCGTTAATTTTTTGAACAATTCAAAAATGTTTAACATTAACGACAACAGGAAAAAAAATTTTTTTTTGCACCAAAAACTGAAAAAAAAAAAAAAAAGCTGATTCTGAATATATTCTCAATATTTGGCTTCAAGAAATAAAAAAAGTTATTAATAAAAATCGGTGCACCATGTCCGGTAGATTTTGACATTGATATTATGGCAGGAATTCAAGTGAAACACGGACGATCGCAACTCAACAATGCAATCGTAAATTCCCAAATTTGGATTTAAGTGAAACGTTACAATCGCTACGAGATGCGATTCTTTTGGAATTCAACTTCCAGTAGCGATTGCAATTTTGGTCTATTGCGATCGCCTCGAAGCGATTGCAATGGTGTTTCACTTGAATTCGGCCATATGTCAGAGATAAGTATGACTGAATCAAAATGATGTGAAAGCAGAGCGCAAATGTTTTTACGGCGGTTGCGGAGTCGATGCGAAAATGACAACTACGGACTTCTATTGAGAATTCTAGGGACTTCACTCCAACTCCGACTTCTCGACTCCGGAATGTGACTTAGGCAGGGATTCAAGTGAAACAGGCGATTGCAAGTTACAATTGCTACTGGAAATGAATTACATTAGAACGTTTCTTGATAAAAACATCGTGACGTCAGCGTGACGTTTGCCTATGAAAAACGAGCTAGATAAAACGTCACAGCCTACTTGGCGAATAAGAAGAGATCACTGACTGCTTGTGAGCTCTTATTGGCTCCACCCGTAGTGACTTCAGTGCCAAGTTAAGTTGATGATAATGTAATTCACTTCCAGTAGCGATTGCAATTCGAAGCGATTGCAATGGTGTTTCATTTGAATCCCTGCCTAAGCAAGCCATCCCTGAAATGCAGGCTTGGAGGGAAAATGACCAACTTTTGCTCCTAGAATATTATTGTGCCTTCGACAATAGACTCCAACTTATTCACCCTAAAAAATCAGTCCGAACCCGACTCCGACCCCGCAGCTTTATAGTTTTGTTATTGCGAAATAATGATTGCTGAGATGATTTGGTTCTACTTTCATTCTACAGTTTTATTTTAAATAATTTATTTTTGGCAATGGGAACTAAAAAGAAATTTTTGGAGTGCATTATGTTGCGAATCGCCGTCAGAGGGCGCATTTCGCTTGTATATAAGAGTTACACTGCTGCAGATTTGTTCAGATGTATGTTTATGAACCACCGAATAAAAGCTACAAGTTTTTAGAAAAGTTGTTTTTCTTTATGGTGCAGTCCGGCCGAAAACTAAAGTGTGATTAATTCTTTAGTGAGCAACGTTTAAAGGAACCCATTCATGCCCAAAATTGAGTTGGGACTTAGCGACAAAATAAGGTAATATTTTTCAATACATTCAATTTCAGTCTTAGGTGTGTTTCTATTGTACCGAAATAAATTGTATAAAAATGACTGCGAACACAGCATTAGAAAATTTAATGGCTAGTTCGAACGATGAAATGGAAATTGAAAGGTTTGAAAGACTTAAAGCAATGCGAACTACTTTGCGAAGGTTAACTACGCAATTAGTTAATCAAGTTGAACAAAAGTTAAAAATTGCCGATGAAATAGATGAGGCAGAATTACGCGACGATTACGAGCTTTTAATTGTAAGATCAAACGGCTTGAAACAACTTGATAGTGAAATACTAAAATTCATTGAAGTAGAGCAAATAGATAAAGAAGTAACTTTAAATGACGAATACGAAACAAAATGTTTAAAATTTTCAAAACGAATACTGCGCTACTTAGAAGAAAAAAAGAAACGCAGTCCAAATTTAAATTCTTCGAACAATTTAAGTACAAACGCTATCGAAAATTCTAGACAACGTTCAGTAAAGTTACCTAAACTAGTAATTGAAAAATTTTCAGGAGATCCCAAGCGGTGGCAAAGCTTTTGGAATAGCTTTGAAAGCACAATAGACAAATGTGAAAGTATTTCAGAAGTAGAAAAATTCGCTTATTTAAAAACTCTGTTAATAGGCTCGGCAGCCAATGTTGTTTCTGGATTCGATCTTTCAAGTGAAAATTACGACAATTGTAAAGAAATGCTAAAGGACAGATTTGGCAAGCGAGATATCATAATTAACTCTTTTATGAACAAAATAATTAACTTAGAGGAGGTTAAGAGCTCTTCCAATGTTCAAGCGTTACGGAAAATTCATGACGAAATTGAAATCGCGTTTAGAAATTTAGAAGCAATGAACGTAGATTCTAAATCTTTCGGACATTTATTAATGCCTATTTTTCAGAAAAAGCTACCTCGCGATTTAATACTGCAATTCAATCGGCAAAGGGATGAAGGCGATATTAAAATTTCTGAATTCATTTCATTCTTAAAGAAAGAAGTAGAATGTCGCGAAAGTACTTTAGCAGCGTGTGTTGAAAAGACCACTCCGGTAAATTCTAATAGCTACGATAATCAAAAGGCTGGTAATAAAAGGTACAATAGAGACATATCTACTGCTAGTGCGCTTAACACTTCAGTCAATCAGGTATGCATCTTCTGCCAAAATGCACACAATTCCTATAGATGTAACATTCGTGCAACGGATAAAATAACCCACCTTAAAAATGATAACAGATGTTTCAAATGTTTCAAGAAATTTCATTTGAGTCGAGTTTGTAATGATAAAAGTGCTTGTTTCAAATGTAACGGGAAAAATCATCATGATTCAATTTGTTTAAAAAATCAGGATGAGCGTTATAATTCAAGTAAATCGTTAGAGCAACGTAAAATGTCTGAAAATACGTTAGCCGCTTCTAATTCAAATAATGAATTTTTTGTTCCTAACGTAAATGCAAATGCCTTTGTTTCTCAAAACTATAATAATACTTTGAGCTCGAAAAATGTATTGTTACAAACGTGTACCGTGTTAGTTTGTGCAGAAACGGACACGAGAACTACGCGTGCAATTTTGGACCAAGGAAGTGAACGTTCCTTTATAAAAGACACTTTGGTTCAATCGTTGAATTTGAAACCCGTACGAACGGAAAAACTATCAGTTTTCGCATTTGGAGCGAAAAAACCCATCGTTAAAAAATATCCTGTTGTATCAATTGAACTTAGCGATAGGGAACTGAAAAATAAAATTAAGTTAGAATGTTTGGTAACTGACACAATTTCTTCATGTCCGGTAAAGGGTCCTAGTTTACGGGCACTGGAGAAAATGAAGTGTTTGGGACTAAAGCCGGCAGATTGTGCCGATAACGCGTCTGATTTACGACATGTGGGAATATTAATTGGGGCAGACAAATTTTGGGATGTAGTGTTGACAGCAAGAAAACGCATCAGTAAAGATCTTCAGGCCGTTAATTCTATATTTGGATGGTTTTTGGTAGGATTAGAAAGAAATGCGTCCAAGCAAAGCGAATATTCGGATCATTTAAATACATCAGTAGGAAATGCGATGGTCTTAAATGATTTGAGAATATTTTGGGAATTAGATTCAATGGGTATAATTGAAGAAAGGAGTGAATATTCCAAAAGGGATGAGGATTTAATTCATCGGTTTGAAACAGATTTGCGATTTAAAGATGGGATATACGAATGTAAATTACTTTGGAAAACGACAACGGACGGTCTCGGGAACAATTTTGAGGCAACTAGAAGACGCTTTGAAACATTGAGGAAAAAACTGGATAAAAGTCCTAAAATATTAGAACAGTACAAGAAAATAGTAGAACAGCAGTTAAAAGAAAATATAGTTGAGAAATGCGCTAATGAAATCAAAGATTCTGATTATTACATGCCTCATAGAGCAGTAATTCGTAGTAGTGACACGACCAGTGTACGATTGGTTTTTGACGCATCAGCAAAAACCGGAAATTTTAAATCATTAAATGATTGTTTAGAAATTGGTCCTAACTTAAATCCTTCCGTTCTCGATGTCATTCTTAGGTTTCGCGAACCCGAAATAGCTTTTAGTGGCGACCTAGAAAAGGCATTTCTAATGATTGGGATTGCTGAAGAAGACCGAGATTTTTTGAGATTTCTATGGTTTGGGGATGATAATGAAAAATTTAAAATCTTACGTATGTGTCGCACGCCGTTCGGGACCAGTATTAGCCCATTCATACTTTCTGCCACGATTAAATATCATATCAAAAAATATAAGAATAAAAACCCTGATGTCTTTGAAATGCTTAATTCATCGATTTATGTGGATGATCTGTTTTACGGTGCTGAAACGGTAGAAGATGCATACGAATTGTCTGTTGGTGCAGTAAACATTTTCCGCGACGCGGGAATGAATTTGAGAAAATTGAAATCTAATTCAAGTGAACTTAACGCTTTGTGGGTCAGAGATAATATTAAAGGGGATGGTAATTTGAGTGAGGAATCTAAATTTTTGGGCATGATATGGAGTCCAGTTGATGATTCTATAAATGTGCAGCTAAGTTCTGTAATAGAATCTGTGAAAAAGAATAGAGCCGACACGAAAAGAACAGTTTTAAGTACTGTAGCAAAAATATTCGATCCAGTTGGATTTTTTCAACCTTTTATTGTGCGGCTGAAAATATTGTTACAAGACATTTGGTTGTTAGGTCTGAACTGGGATGAAAATCTTCCTAGTGCGTTAAAAGGAAGGTGGAACGCTTGGTGTTCAGAAGTTGAATTCTTAAAAGATCTAAAATTTCCCAGAAAATTCTTTAGTGACGTTAAGTACAAGGAATTAAGTCTTCATATATTTTGTGACGCCTCGCCTAGAGCTTTTGGAGCAGTTGCTTATTTTAGATACATGAATAAGTACGGGGAAATTAAAACGTCTTTCATAATGGCTAAAAGTAGAGTTGCACCCTTAAAGGCGCTGTCATTACCAAGATGTGAGTTAATGGGAGCTATTATAGCTGCTCGATTGGCTAAATATTTAAAAGGAACTTTCCCTAAGTTATGTGAAAATCTGTACTGTTGGTGTGATTCGACTATAGTACTACACTGGATAAAACGATCTCCAACTGAGTGGAAACCCTTTGTTAGCAACCGCGTAGCAGAAATTCAGGCCATTTGTAATCCGAATCAGTTTCACTACTGTGGCTCGCGTAGCAATCCAGCAGATATGTTAACGAGAGGGGAACGAGCAAAAACAATTGCGTCAAGTTCGCTGTGGCAAAATGGTCCTATTTGGCTTTCTGAGCCCGAAGATGTATGGCCAAAGAAAATAGTTATCGAGTTTAACGAGGAAGAAATATCGACTGAAAGGAGAAAATCTCGCAACGTCCTTCAAATTTCCGCGAATAATGAAATTAAACATTTCGATAGTGCGCTATTTGATTTAAATAAGTTCGGGACTTTGAAGAAAGTGTATCGTATTACTGCGTGGATAATGAGATTCATTAACAATTGCAAACCAAATTCCGAGAATTTACGTGGACCACTCGCTGCAGACGAAATCTTGACTGCTGAAATGGTTTGGAGTAAAACGACACAAATTGAACACTTCAAAAGAGAAATTGAAGACCTAGCAGCGGGAAAGAACATTGGGACAAAATCCAGTCTACGTGTGTTGTGTCCTGAACTTGATGACAATAGACTTTTGCGCTTAAAGGGAAGAATACAGTTCGCAGATTGTCAAGAATCTACCAGGCACCCCTTGATATTGCCATCAAAGTGTAGGTACGTGGATCTTTTAATTATGGATGCACATGAAAGGGTATTTCATTCTGGTGTAGACGCCACCCTTACACACCTCCGCGAAAAATTTTGGATCATCAAAGGACGACAAAGAATTAAATCAGTTCTTCACAAATGTTTGATTTGTAAACGGTTCAACGCTCGTCCAGGGGCACAGGTTGTGGCTCCGCTCCCTCCAGATAGAATAATAGAATCTCCTCCCTTTGCTGTAAGTGGACTGGACTACGCAGGACCATTTTATTCCAAGGAAAATAATGACAAACATTATTTACTGTTGTTTACATGCGCTGTAACGCGTGCGATCCATCTAGAACTGGTACCATCTATGAACACTGAATCGTTTCTACTGGCTTTCCGCCGATTCATATCTCGACGAGGACTATGTAATACCATTTATTCGGACAATGCTAAATCATTTAAACGAGCAGACATTGAATTGAAAAAAATCTACAAATGCATTAATGATCCTTCAGTCAAAGCTTTATTTTCTAATAATAATATCAGATGGAAATATATTGTAGAAAGAGGAGCATGGTGGGGAGGCTTCTGGGAGAGAATGGTTAGAACAATTAAAACAAGCTTAAGAAAAATTGTTGGTCGCTCATCGCTCTCTCTTGATGAACTTCAAACAGTATTTATCGAGATTGAAGCAATGATTAATTCTCGACCTATTACTTACGTATATGATGATCCCTCAGAGCCCTCTCCTCTTACTCCTGCACATTTTTTGGTAGGTAAGCGTTTGTTATCCCTCGCTCCAACAAGAATTTCCAAAGATGATTTAGAAGGATCTAGAAAATCCATAGTTAAAAGGTTTAAACACCAGCAACAGGTATTAAATCATTTTTGGAAACGATGGCAGAAAAATTATCTTTTAGCATTAAGGTCTGCTCATTTGTGTCCTCAAATTCCAAAGACCAATGAATTCAAACCAAATGATATTGTGTTAATCGAAGACGATCGTTATCCTAGAAATATGTGGTCTTTGGGGAGAATTGCTGACATTTTTTATGGCAGGGATAACAAAGTACGTTCTTGTTCGATCAAAACGAAAACAGGAATTATCAGAAGACCTGTTCAATTAATTTATAATTTAGAGCTCACTTGAGATGATGGACTAAAATGTACGTTAATTTCTTAAGTTTATTTATGTGCTTGAATTATTTGTTATAATGCATTTTGAACTTTAATGTGTTTTCAATTGTGTTTCATATTTGATAAGCTAGTCAATTTGTAAATATTATGTTTATGATTAATGAAAAGGAAAAGTCAATCCTGTATGGTAAGTTCGTAAACTCTAAGTAGAGTTTAGGTGGGGAGTGTTGCGAATCGCCGTCAGAGGGCGCATTTCGCTTGTATATAAGAGTTACACTGCTGCAGATTTGTTCAGATGTATGTTTATGAACCACCGAATAAAAGCTACAAGTTTTTAGAAAAGTTGTTTTTCTTTACATTATTCCCAATGATAAAGAATGAGCTTCGCAGACGATTTTTCTTTTATGATAAAAACTATTTAAGAGGACACATTTATTTTTTTGTCGTCTTTGTATATTTATTTATTTTGCATCAATTTTGGTAACAGAAAAAGAAAATCGGAGGTGCTTTTTTTCTTACAATTTTCAGATGATTGAAGTCAATGTTGAAATGTCGAGAACTAAGTGCATTTGGTTTTGGACAGAACGTCTTGTTATTTTTGTAGTGTTACGAAAGGTCCTAAAAGACATGCAATACGAATGCATTTTATGGAAATTTTGCCAAAGATGCATATGTGACCACCCTTTTCTCATAATATTGTGTTTTATTTTCATTGATATTTGATTGACAAAAAACAGTTTAAGGTTAAGTTATATTGTGTGAAAGTTTCAGAAAAAGTGTTTGTATATAAAAAACTCTAAAATCTACTTTGAGTGTCATCCGCAGATGCGTGTCAACCAAGGCAGACCTCCTCTCCATTTACAGTGGTGAATCTACATTCATGATGATTGATTTATGTACATTAGAATTATTAATTTCAAATAAATATAAAGAAACCTTGCAGTGGCGACTGAAAAAATTCCTCAGTTCTATCCTTAAGGTCATTCAGAAATTTTTCCGGATTTTTTTTTTGTGTCCAGTGGCATAGTTAGCAAGGGTGCCCAATGGGCGGTAATTCATGGTGATACCCCCCCCCCCCCACCAAAAAAAAATCCACCAACCGAAAAAAATAAATAAATAAATCAATAAAATAAGGTAAAATAAAGGAAAAATAAGTTTTCGTAAAAAAGGAAATCCATACGTGTACGACATCCATATGCAACTTATCATTTTTTATATCATAACGAAAATGTAAGTTTATTTAAAGTGTAAAAGCAGTGGCGTGTAATGAAATTCTACGCTATCGAATTTACATTAAATGACAACTATATAAAAGCTTGAAAAGCTATAAAATTTTGAAATGTGTATATAAAATTCTGCAATCAGAGGCCTTTTAAGTTCAATTGGGACAAAAAGATAAGCAGAAAAAATAGGCAAAGGTTTTTAAAGCGTTATACATATTTTCAAGAAAAGATAAATAAATCTTTTCGGTCCATAAATTTTCGACATTAATCGACAGAAGAAGAGAGAAGGAGAAAAAAAGATTACGCATTATCACTTGACGACACAGACTTTCGGTATAGCTTTGGATCATCTTCTGATCCTCTGACAAGCACAAACACATCAAAATGTAAAATAGTTAAGGGTCATTCCATAAAAAATGGGACATACAAGTCATTTTTCAAAACAAATTTTTTGGATAATTTTTATTTGATTTTGTCAAAAATATGTTAAATTCTATTGGCAACAGTGTTTTTTCAGATAGCTTAAATTAATTACTAGGAAAAAATGTAATATTGAAAGAATTTTTGTGATGTATAAACCTGAGTTACCAACAATTTGTAACATGAGTCACTGAGTGAATAATTAATGAAAAAAACTCTATGTAGTTTTTTATATTCAAATGTAAGTTTTAAAGTAGCTTAGAATCTATAGATTTATGTACAATACTTTGTATCAATCAAAAATTTTACCAAGAGCAGATTTTCAAGTTCTTAGTGAACTAAGTATGTCAGATGTCTGTTGTAGGTAACCTGAGTTACCAAAAGAAATTAATTTATTGGTTAATAATTATTATATGTATTAATATATTTTGCGTTTCCTAAATAAGTTAAAAGTAGTTAAAAATTAAAAAAAAATCAATTACCTTTCCCAAAACATTACTTTTCCATTAGAATAAGTGCTAAACCAGGCACAAGTGCATCAAATGTAACCTGAGTTACCATGGAATGACCCTTAGTCGTAAAAAAAGCATTAAATTCTTTCATAGAAATGGTGGACAGATTCAGAAATCTGGTGACGAGAGTGTAACATCCTAGCTTTTAGGTCAATTCCTAGTTTACGCTTAATTTGAAGTGAAATTAATTGAAGCTTTGCAAGGAATTCAAAATTTCACTTTTTATATGTGAATAAACATATAATTCGTAATTGAACTAGTGAAATTTTTAAAAAAACCCTTAAATTCATTTGGGAGTCCCCCTCAGCAGGGTGTCACTCACGGGGTGTCACGAGAACCACCCCTCCGCTCCCCCAAAGTGATGCTATATAGAGTTTGATTAATTATGCATAATTTAAAATATTAGATGGCATTTCAGAAACCATACATTTATATTTTTCAAAAATTTTAAGTATATTTTGGGGGTCACCCTCAGAATAGTATCACGCGGTACAAACTACCCCCCCCCCCCCCCGAGTGAGATCATAGATTATACGAAACTGGAAAAAATTGGCGGAAATTTCAGAAAGGAAATATTGGTATTTTTCAGAAGCTCTATGATACATTTTGGCTGTCACCCAAGAAAGGATTTTTCAAAAACGTTTTAAATACATTTCAGGTGCCACCCCTCAAAAGGGTATCTCCGGGGGTGGATCGTAACTCCTGTAGCGACGCTAATGCATAAAAATAATCTAAAATATATCAGGATTTAAATTTTTATATTTTCTGAATCTCTTAAATACGTTACGGATGTCACCCACTCACTTCCAGAAGGGTGTTTGCCGGCTTAAATGCATTCGTACTGGTGCAACTGGTTTTGAAAGATTAAATGCATCTGTACATGTTGAATAAAAAATTCAGAATTGAAGAATCTTTCATAAACACTTAAAACCATTTTAGTGTCACACTTCACAGGGGTGTCACCCGGATACCCCCCCCTCAAATGGGGTTCGTTTCTTCCTCCTTTTCTTTTTTTTTTCTTCCTTCTCTCTTTTTTTTCAATTCTTTTTTTTTTTTTTTTTTTTTTGTCCGCTCCGGGTGTCACCCTCTAGACTGGTGACACCCGGGGCGGACCGCCCCCCCCGTTGCGCTGCTACTGTATATACCCATTAAGTGTATACTGCCAACATAAAAAAGAAAATCCTATATCCAAGAGAAAAAAGGTTGGGAAAAACTAGAAGACAAAATTTTTCAACTACAGCTCATAATTAGAACCCTGCACGAACAAAATTTTAAATTTCTCCAGTAAATATATCTTTGACCAAATAACAAAAAACTATAAAAATGAATTGCAACAAAATTTTTGTTTAAGGCCTTTCCAATTATGACGGCAGAAAACTCAATGTATATTCTGTAGAAAAACAACTAAAACCACTCCCATATACGAGGACAATACGAATTTACATAATTGAAAGGAGGAAAAGTCTCAATTCTCCGAATGAAACTTTTTTTTATCGAAAGGAAAAAAAGAAAAAAGAATGAAAGAAAATACGCAATTCTGCACAAGTATTTTCCAACTTGCCGAATCGTAAAACAAATTATGCCGAATTAGAAATTTCTTGGGAGGTTTCATTGACCTCCTATCGACCACTGACAAATTACGCCAACAAAGATTTTTGGGAGGTCTCAATGACCTGCTGTTGTGGTGGAGCCCCCACTCACATGCATATTAATAAATTTATTTTAAAAAGGAGGGGATACCCCTCCTCCCTCCCCACCTGATCCCCTAAACAACGGGTCTGGATACGGGCAGATTTTTTTTGCAGATTCCTAAAGTGAATAGAAAACAAATAAACCGCTCAACTTAAACTTCAAAAAATCCCTTTTAAATGCATTCGACTAGAGAGAGAGAGTTGACGCAGCCCAAAGTTCAAGGTGCTGTTTGCATCGTTTGCTTTCAGTTTAGTCTGAATATCTGAAGAGTTTCCAAACAGGGTAAACGTAAACAAGTTAAATGGGGCCAAAAATCACACGCTTACAGCAGTTGGTCAAACATGATTCATAAGAGGTCACATATACGATAATAATCCAGACCTCGCCCGTTATGGCCACCTGCGAGTGAATCTAAACACCCTCCTCCCCCTCCCGCACCATAATCCAAGTTCGCCACGCCATCTGGTGTCTGAGCAAGTGCCGGTCGATTGCTCCGTCTGTTCAGTTGCTGTTCTGATCCGTATCGGCGGCTGTGGGAGTCCCATTCCAGCGAGAAAAAGTACCGCAAGCAGTTCCGTTCGCTCTCTATTTTATTTAGTTTTCTATTATTGAAAATATAGAAATCATGGCAGAAAACAGAGCGACCAAATCTGGATTAGCTGCCGAAGCCCATAGTAAGGTATGTGGAAATTTATTGATTGATTAATAAAACTTAGTTTTTTGTAAATTGAAGCTAACTCGGATTTAGTGAAATGAGTGTGTAACTTTAGCATCAAAGTGCCGAATATTTCTACTTCGTTAGCCGATTTTTTTTCTATAAAAAAGGGGAAGAAACCAATTGTGCAATTTTTAAAAGTTGTATGATTGATGTTTGGAAATGAGCCCGTTTTTAAGGAAACTCATCGCTCTTTCACTATCTGTCAAAAGTTGTTTTCGAAGCTGTGGTTTTGAAACTTATTTAATTCTTAGGTGAGAGGAAAACAAGTTCGAAATTGTTTTTCGGTCACATTTAGAAATTGAATGTTACTGAAGAAATTTTCAGGCGGTTACTAATTCTCTCAAGTTTGACCGGGCCTGAAATTTGAAAATTGTCTTGGATGGAGGGGAAATCTAAGGGCGCGTATACTTTATGCATATTATATCAAAAAAAAAAAACCACACTACCAAAATTGAAATTTCTCAAAACCGAGGGGAGGTGTGTTGCGTCCTTCTGACCCCCCTCCCCACACACACAAATGCCGGGCATGACTCGTTCGCAGCTAAATGAGCTATCTTAAGAATCAGGCCCTCCACTCGGGAGGGTTGGGGCGGGCGTCAACTGTCCCATCCTCCTCTGGTTCTGGGAAATTGTGTTTACACTTAAGTGAGGGATTTTTTGCTGTTATATGCAAAAATTTCATTCAGTGAATACCCTTCCCCCCCCCTTCCACCGAAACAATTCGAAATTACGGCCCTGTAAGGACATTTGATCACCATTAATATCGATGTACAAAACAACTGAATCTTCTATTAATTCTTTACTTGCTCTTTGAAAACAAATAGAAATTCTGTTTTAATAAATAAACTGAACTCAAATGCCTTTTTTTACCCTTTTATTTTTTTAAAGGATCAATTTTAGAAACTAACTCATTCAAGTGACAACATAAGGAGAGAATCATTAGTGAATGATTAATTGTTCAATAATTTTGCTCTCGTTTCATAGGAATTCTCCATCTTTAATTACTTTTTTAAAGCATTTTCATTAATTTTAGAAGGAATAAGAGTTTTTTTTTTTCATTAAGAAACCTGTGCGACACCTTTGATTGTTTCTATAGGGCAGTTTTATGCAAAGCAATTAAGAAACGGAATTTTTGCAGTTTGGTAATAGCTCTCATAAGCAAGTCCAGACCCTTCATTTTTCCCTGGGGATAGGTATACTCAAGTTGAATTTCTAAAAAAAAAAAAAAAAAACCAGCAAACACCACGCTACTAGTATATACATACATTACATTTACAACATGCCCTGATTCCCTAAATTACGGGCTTTAGCAGACCCATCATTTAAGGGGCTTTTGAGGGGAGAAATTGGAACACCCCTCCCGACTTTGAGAAAGCAATGCACACTTTTAGCTGCTTCTGAACCTAACAATTTTGATTTTTATCGGAAAGTATGCACTGAATAGATGGCATATATTTGTGTCTGATAAATAGAACACAAGAGGAACGACCTCCCTAATTAATAATATGAATAACTGATCTGTACACACACGATTATGATTTGTAATTGAATCAAAGTAAAGTAGAAACTACTAACTTTTGTGTTCGTGTCTTTTCAAAATAAATTGAATGCTGCGGAGTAAAGTGAACAATAATTAATGTTGGGCGTGTGCGCAAAACTTCTTACACAGTTTCAGGCAGGCCCGTCATTTAGGGGGGGGGGGTCAATTGCCCCCCCCCCTACCCCGGCTTTGAGAAATCTATGTATTTACATACGTTGGCGTGGTTTCTCTTGTTTTCCGATGAAATTGCATTGCGTTTTCACCATTCGACCCACCCCTGAAAAAACTTGAAATGACAGGCCTGGTTTCAGGCGATAAAAATGAATGGATTTTTTTTTACAAAATGCATACAATTGAATAGTTGTACCACAGATTCGTCAATTAGATTTTTTGACTAGGGGGGGGGGGCAGAAAAGTGTGTATACTCAATGTTAATTTTGTCGGTAAACAACAAAAGCCGCTCCCAACTCGATAGAAAAGCATACGGGTCATTCCATTTTAAATCAACAAATTTTCAAGAAAGTTGTTGCATCACCATTTTTGATTTTGATGAAAATTTGCATGTGTATTCCTTTTACTTCCCAGAGCTCAAAATAGTGTTCATTTTATTTTTAAAAAATTTACCCTTTGATATATAGGCCCTTTTTGTTGTTGGCAACAGCGAAAATCGGGCGTTTTGATGCTTTGTCTTATGAACTATAACTTTTTTTCTATCAAAGATTTTGAGCTCAACTATAGCTCATTGGAAAGCTAAGAAAAAGATCTTTTTATATATGCTATCAATAAATTTCAGATTTAAAAAAAATACTTATTTTTTCAAGGTCAAAGTTCACGACGAAAATGACATTTTTTACTACTTTCGAACATTAAAAAACCCATGAAGGGTTCAAAGTAACAAGCCGATTTTTTCATCATATATTCATAGTCATGGTTACTTACTGTATAAAAAAAATTGGCTTGTTATTCCACCCCCTTTATGAGATATGCCCCCTCAAAGTTGTAAATTTTTTAAAAAATCCAATTTTCAACGCTAAAAAAATGCATGTGGGGGGCAAGATAAAAAAATTTTTACATGTGGTATTTTAAGTACTTTTTACCAGCTTTCTAATAAAACAAAAGTTGCTTTGTTATTCAAAGGCGTTTGGCAGATATAAGGGACTGAACTTTCAAAAAATTGCACAAAAACAACACGATTATTTTCATTTTTTTAAATCTTTTTTTTTATTTAAATGTAATTATATACCTTATTCTTTGCCTTAAATGCTAAAAAAAGACTAAGAAGAGCAATGAAGAAACATATTTAAAGTTTAATAAGATAATTTAATATTTTTAACACCTGGGAATATAGAATACCACTAAACTTGTCTGATTTTTAAACATCTGATTGCTACCTACAACAGGACTGAGCATTTCTCAACTTGTGCAGGTTTGTTCATACCATGTGGTCATCCTTGTTCTGACTTGCTCTCACATGTGTATCTTAGTTGTCTTTCAAATTCTGAAAGAAGTAGGTTGTTGAGCTAGTGTTTCTGCTGTAAAATCTTGTGAAGCTGATGTGATTTCTTTTCATTTCAAGTTCATTCATATTCACAGAATGTTTTGTTAAAGGTAAAAGAAGAAATTCTTTAGAATCCTTAAATATAAATTTAAATTTGTCTTTCTGCATGCAAACTGTGAATAAGTTATGGATAACCCTAAATGCTCCATAGGAGTTTTTGAGAATGATGGTTGTAATATTTTAAGTTACAGTAGTCTACTGTAAATAGTATTTCTGAGTACAGTGATGATGATAAAACTTTACTGCACCTGATAACTAGGTGTAAAACTATTGAAACTGTTTGTACCTACCAGCAAGAAGTTCCATAAAGGTGGCAAAACTTGGCAAGAAATTTTTTTGCATGGTAGGTACAAACAGTTTCAATAGTTTTGCACCCAGTACTCAGATGCAGTAAAGTTTTATCATCATCACTGTACTCAGAAATACTATTTACAGTAGACTGCCTACTGTAACTTAAAATATTACAATCATCATTCTCAAAAACTCCTATGGAGCATTTAGGGTTATCCATAACTTATTCACAGTTTACATGTAGAAAGACAAATTTAAATTTATATTTAAGGATTCTAAAGAATTTCTTCTTTTACCTTTAACAAAACATTCTGTGAATATGAATGAACTTGAAATGAAAAGAAATCACATCAGCTTCACAAGATTTTACAGCAGAAACACTAGCTCAACAACCTACTTCTTTCGAAATTTGAAAGACAACTGAGATACACATGTGAGAGCAAGTCAGAACAAGGATGACCACATGGTATGAACAAACCTGGACAAGTTGAGAAATGCTCAGTCCTGTTGTAGGTAGCAATCAGATGTTTAAAAATCAGACAAGTTTAGTGGTATTCTATATTCCCAGGTGTTAAAAATATTAAATTATCTTATTAAACTTTAAATATGTTTCTTCATTGCTCTTCTTAGTCTTTTTTTAGCATTTAAGGCAAAGAATAAGGTATATAATTACATTTAAATAAAAAAAAAGATTTAAAAAAATGAAAATAATCGTGTTGTTTTTGTGCAATTTTTTGAAAGTTCAGTCCCTTATATCTGCCAAACGCCTTTGAATAACAAAGCAACTTTGGTTTTATTAGAAAGCTGGTAAAAAGTACTTAAAATACCACATGTAAAATTTTTTTTATCTTGCCCCCCACATGCATTTTTTTAGCGTTGAAAATTGGATTTTTTAAAAAATTTACAACTTTGAGGGGGCATATCTCATAAAGGGGGTGGAATAACAAGCCAATTTTTTTTATACAGTAAGCAACCATGACTATGAATATATGAGGAAAAAATCGGCTTGTTACTTTGAACCCTTCATGGGTTTTTTAATGTTCGAAAGTAGTAAAAAATGTCATTTTCGTCGTGAACTTTGACCTTGAAAAAATAAGTATTTTTTTTAAATCTGAAATTTATTGATAGCATATATAAAAAGATCTTTTTCTTAGCTTTCCAATGAGCTATAGTTGAGCTCAAAATCTTTAATAGAAAAAAAGTTATAGTTCATAAGGCAAAGCATCAAAACGCCCGATTTTCGCTGTTGCCAACAACAAAAAGGGCCTATATATCAAAGGGTAAATTTTAAAAAAATAAAATGAACACTGTTTTGAGCTCTAAGAAGTAAAAGGAATACACATGCAAATTTTCATCAAAATCAAAAATGGTGATGCGCACCCCATTTGTTGATTTAAAATGAAATGACCCATACATATTTCAAAGGCCGAGGGTGGCAACTATACCGACTGGCTTGTTGTTACATTCATGATAATTTACTATTCTGAAGAGAGAATATTGAATATTTTCAATTAATTATAAAAACAGAGGAGTTCCTGTATTTTTGGATTTCATAAATATGCGATCTTTTGACCGGTTTAGAAAATTCCTTAAAGCGAAATTAGTTTGTAGGTCAATATTTCTAGGGGAAAATAATCTGATCTTCGTTACTCCTGGTGTTTGGAGAGTCGGCAGTGAAGCGGGATTTACGTGCAGTATGAATGATAAAAGTGTTTTCAATAAATTTTTGAGTTTGTTTTCTTTCACTACCGAAAATAATGTTACAACAACAAAATTGACTGAAGAGTATAAAAATAAATAATACATGAATGTATTTGAAACGTAAGGGAAGGTGTCAAACTCTAAAAGAATTGTATTTTAAACTATAGTAAAGCAGCTGTTTATGCGCTCTTTTAGCGTCCTATTTTATTAAAAATTCTTGCAATAAATAAAGTAAAAATTTCCTACAATTTATAAAATTTCTAAAATATTTCTATTTCAAATATTACTCAGAATTAACTCAGAAAACTGCAAACACAGTTTACAATTTTTATTTTGTTAGCAGAAGTACTTAAAAAAATAGCAAAACAACTTGAAACGCTATATTTAAGATTTTGAGATTCAAATGTTGACGAGTTAATTGTAGCTCGACAGAAAAACAGAACTTGGTTTATAACAGAGACGCAACTCAGTTTTTTTTTTGGGGGGGGGGGGGAGTGTTGTATGGATGTCCATAAAGCCATGCATGCAAAATGTATAAACACATACAAGAGTTGTCTATAGGGCTTAAAGCCAAAGATAGAGAGGACCAGGTCTGCAGATGGATTTTTTCAATCTCAAGATTGCGTGACAAGTAATTCTTAAAATGCATTCACATTTTTGTAATTGCTACTATTGTGCTGAGTAAGTGAGTCAATTATTTATCCTAAAAATGAGAAAGTACATTTTTTTAATTAAACTTTTCAATCTATCTCTTCTGTATCCCAATTATTATTTTGGAATAATTTCTTTAAAATGTTGTAAAAATTTCCTGGTGAAAAAAAAAAAAAGTCTTGGTACAACAACTTCAGACAGGCAGTAAATATTAACATGGAAAAATTACATCCAGGGAAGGGAAGTTTTTTTTTTTTCGTTATTTATTTTTGTTTCTTTACGCAATCTTTTAAAAAAGTTACAGCATGTGCAGGAGAGAAAGCTCCATGCTAGTTCCCATAGCTAAAAAAAATAATTTAGTGAAAATATCACGTTTTATCGTAAAACTATATGATAAATGCACCTTTTTCATTAATAAAACCCAAAATCTCAGGATTTCAAATAAAATTCCAAGAACCAAAAGTTTTTTTTTACATTCCAAGATCTTGAGGAAAAATCAAACTATGGCAACTCTGGTTTTAACCATCTCAATTCATTTTAATTGCTTTCTGGTTTAAAAAGAAGTAATAATCAAAATGTCAATAAAACCCTGGGGGAATGTTTAGTGTAATCATTTCTTAATCATTTTGTTTCTCTCCCTTTTCCTTTCTTTTCTTTTTGTTCAATTTCTTGATCAGAGTTTCAGATTGCCGTAATGTTATGGATGAAGAGAGTACAATTTTTATCTCTGCCGGCTAAAAAAACATGCATTTATACCTCTGTGTATTTTTCTAAAATATGCATGTATTTTTTATGTAACAACCTCCCCCCCCTTCGAGAGAAAACCTTGAAATGATGGCTCTACTTGAATTGTTATAAATTTACACAACTAACCGGTACAAAATGTCTGAAAATCTATTGTCCTGCCAAAACAATAGATATACTTTCGACTCTAATAAAAAATTTGACTGATTTTCCTGGGCTTCCCAAATGATGTCATTCTTATGGCAGAATGAAAAGGAACTTCGAAAGAAGGTCCACGAACCACGAACCTCCCAAAATGTAGACGTAACAATTTCGCGCCAATTTCTTCAACCGGATGAGCCCAAGACCTTGGGTTCGGCTTTTATTGCAATCGCTGCTCAGTGGGCAAAAAGTGAGAAATATGTTTCTATGAGTATTCAGGGACATCAGAGCATGAAACTTGAATATTTTTAAGCTGCAAAAGAATAGGTATGACTCATAGGTTTTTTTTTTTTTTTTTGTAACGGAGCAACTTCCGTTATTTTTTTCAGACAGGATGCCTCATAATTTTGACAGCCAAAATGAATTCAACCCATTTTGTTAATTCAAATTGAGTGTCAGATTTAAGGGGAGCTAGCCAAGGACCTTGTTCTGAGAAATCAGGTTGGAGGGGAGGGGGGACAAATTTACCTCTTTTCTGTGTTTTCTTTTGCGTTGAAACTCGATATAAAAACTTGAAAAAAGATGGGTTCGAGTAGCAATTCCAAGATTCGCCCTGGCTTGGAAAAATTGAAGATCCAGCTCTGTACAAAATGCATAATACATGGCTTAATTGAGAAAATAAATGAGAATTAAAATAAGAATAATTCGATGAAATCTGAATTGAGGCCTTGTCACAGTTTTTCGTTCTTCGATCGAACATAACTATCCCAATTAGCAAAAATTGCTCCCTTCCTCTTCTTTAATACAAATTATGAGCAACTAAATAAAAAATTTGTTAGTCATTATTCCTGAACTTTTCAATGACACAAAAGCCTTGTTTGCATGGTCACGTGATAGCACCAGCATTTACTTTGTCAGAAAAAAGTTTGAAATGTTATTTTTGCTGGGATATAATAACATCTTGCGCATCCTAACTCGTTAGTGTGCACCCAGAGGTGCCCATCCCCTCCAAGCTCAATGGCGCAAATCCCCCCCCCCCAAATGTTTCACAACCCCATTGTGATTTTTATCCCTCTTTTTTATTTTATTTATTTATTAAAATATCATTTATTTTTTAAATATTATTTATTTTTTTAAATATTATTTATTTTTAAAAAATATTATTTATTTTTTAAAAATATTATTTATTTTTAAAAAATATTATTTATTTTTAAAAAATATTATTTATTTTTAAAAAATATTTATTTTTTTAAATATTATTTATATTTTTTTAAATATTATTTATTTATATTTTTTAATATTATTATTTTTTAATTTTTAAATTTTTTTTTTTTTTTTGAACTTAAAACTCTTATTTTTTTATAAATTAGTAATTTTTTTGAAGTACTAATTATAAGGGTGGGCCGAAAAAACACTTTTTTTAATTTCGAATTTGTAATAGCGCGGAAAAGTTGCGAATTATGAAGACAAAAAGAAGGAAAAAAAAATTATCGAAATCGGTTGATATCTTCCGATCGCGCATTAGGCCTAAAGTTTGACAAAAAATGAAAAAATTTCATTTTCGCGATTTTTTTTTAAATTTTTGAATTGGATGTTTTCGAAATGTAATAGTGCGGAAAAGTAGCTAATTGTGAAGACAAAAAGAAGGAAAAAAAATTATCGAAATCCATTGATATCTTCTGATCGCGCATAAGGCCTAAAATTTGACAAAATAAGAAAAAAACTTCATTTTTGCGATTTTTTTGAAAAAATTTTGAATGGGTTGTTTTCATAATTTTTTCGCGCGGAAAAGTTGATATTTATGAAGACAAAAAGAGGGATAAAAAAGGGGAAAAAATTATCGAAATCGATTAATATCTTCCGGTCGTGCCTAGGGCCTAAACTTTGACAAAATATGAAAAAACATCATTTTTGCGATTTTTTGTTTAATTTTTTGAATTAGATGTTTTCGTAATGCAATACTTGTAACGTTTGCTAATATAGCTTTAAAACATTGTGTTTTGATTTTGTTTTTGGTCAGTAAATATCTTCCGGTCGCGCATTAACCCCAAAATTACCCAAAATAATAATTAAAAAAAAGTTACATTTTTACGCGTTTTTGGTTTTTGATGAATAATTTTCTGTGAAACAGCCGTATTATTTTTTGAGACAGACTGACATTAATGTAGAAAAACAAACTGCCACAGGCTCAGTCGATATTATTCAGTTGCGAAAAGCTTTTGAAACTCATGCGTAGACGTCGGGCAGCAATCCATGCAACGTCGCTAACCTGGCAACGGCTCTCTTCCACTCCATCGCCGCCTTCCTAGGACCACGTCAGCTGTCTTCCTATATTATTTTTTCAGTTTGCGTTTCTATGTAGTAATCGTAGTGTACTATTATTTAGTTCAATCTAGCTGTTTTCATTTTGAAATTCTTGTAGTCTTCTGTAATGATGTAGTTTACTGCTCTGTGTGAACTCGGTGATTTAACGAAAAAGTTATACAATTGCCGGGCCAAATAACAAGACAAATACTCTAATAACAAGACAAATATTTGGCTGCCCCACTTTTGGTACTCCAAAAGAACTGCCATCAAACAAGCCGTCCACTGGCAAGGACATCATTAGGTGCCGTACTCAAGGAAGGTTAAATTGGCACTAGAAATTAATAATGGTGTCTTCGCCAGTAGGCAGTTAGTTTGATGGCAGTTCTTTGGAGTGCCAAAAGTGGGGCAGCCAAATATTTTTCTTGTTATTAGAGTATTTGTTTTGTTGTTAGAGTATTTGTCTTGTTATTACATAACTTTTTGTTAAATCACAGAGTCCACACACAGCAGAAAACTACATCATTACAGAAGACGACAAGATTTTCAAAATCAAAACAGCTAGATTGAACTAAATAATAAGCAATATAAAAAAAATACTAAAAAACAATATAAGCAGACAGCTGACATGGTCTTAGGAAGGCGGCGATGGAGTGGAAGAGAGCCGTAGCTAGGCGAGCGACGTTGCCTGGATTGCTGCCCGACGTCTGCGCATGAGAGTTTCTAAGGCTTTTCGCAACTGGATAACATCGACTGAACCTGTGGTTGTTTATTTTTCTATATTATTGTCAGTCTGTCTCAAAAAATACTACGGTTATTTCACAAAAAATTGTTTATCAAAAACCAAAAACGCGTAAAAATGTAACTTTTTTTAATTATTATTTTGGGTAATTTTGGGATTAATGCGCAACCGGAAGATATTAACTGACAAAAAAAAATCAAAGCACAATGTTTTAAGGCTATATTAGTAAACGTTACAAAATATTGCATTACGAAAACATCTAATTCAAAAAATTAAACAAAAAATCGCTAAATGATGTTTTTTCATATTTTGTCAAAGTTTAGGCCCTAGGCACGACCGGAAGATATTAATCGATTTCGATATTTTTTTCCCTCCTTTTTATCCCTCTTTTTGTCTTCATAATTATAAACTTTTCCGCGCGAAAAAATTATGAAAACATTTCATTCAAAATTTTTTCAAAAAAATTGCAAAAATGAAGTTTTTTTCATATTTTGTCAAATTTTAGGCCTTATGCGCGATCGGAAGATATCAATGGATTTCGATAATTTTTTTTCCTCCTTTTTGTCTTTACGATTAGCAACTTTTCCGCACTATTACATTTCGAAAACATCCAATTCAAAAATTTAAAAAAAAATCGCGAAAATGAAGTTTTTTCATTTTTTGTCAAGCTTTAGGCCTTATGCGCGATCGGAAGATATCAACCGATTTCGATAATTTTTTTTTTCCTTCTTTTTGTCTTGCAACTTTTCCGCGCTATTACAAATTCGAAATAAAAAAAAGTGTTTTTTCGGCCCACCCTACTAATTATGCGCAGAATAGAATCGCTTTTTTCCCTTCCAGATATTCCAAGCACACATACACACACAAAAATAAACAAATAAATAATAATAAAAAAATAACTTTAATGAAAAAAAATTAATGAATAATTTACATTGAAAAAAATCTGTAAATAATTTAATTTGAAAAATAAATAAAAAAAATTTAAATAAATAAATTAGTTTAAAAAAATCCCCCCCCCCCCAATTTTGATGGCGCAGCTTGCGCCATAATCCCCCCCCCCTGTGGGCACCCCTGTGTGCACCCTCAGTGACATGAGAAGGGGTGGGGGGTCTGAATCTTATGTGCAAAAACTAGTCACTGTTCTCTCATTTTAAGCCTACTTTCCCGTTAAAAATAAAAGCAAGACGAAAAAAGTATTAAAAGTGGCTTAATTCATCTAAAAAATATCGCCAAGTCCAAAAAATACCGCCATGTTAAAAAAAATATTGCGAAGTCCGAAAAATAACGCCAAGTTAAAAAAATAAAAAGGTGAAATGAATATCGAAAAATTAAAAATTTGAAAGTAGGGTATTGAGATGGGGAATTTGTGTGTCGGTCGGTCAGTCTGTCTGTCTGTCCCCCCTAATAACTTTTGAATGAGCATTCCGATTTGGACAAACTTTTTTTTGTTGGAAAGATCTCGGCGAGTACAGCTCATTCCCATATTTGATTTTTCGATTTGAACAATTTTTGGTTCAACTTTGAGCCGTTCAAATAACCGGTCTCGCGATAGTAACTTTTTAATGAACAGTCCGATTTGAACAAACTTTTTTTTGTTGGAAAGAACTTTTCAAGGATACTTCATTCCCGTATTTACATTTCCGATTTGAACAATTTTTCGTTCAACATTGAACCGCTCAAGCAAGCTGTCACCCCTAATAATAACTTTTGAGTAAACAGTCCGAAAAAAAATGACTGACTGTGCAGACAATTTTTTGTTTATTTATTCATTTGTTTTATTGAATTTATTATTATTATTATTATTTTTGGCAGACTATTTTTTTTGTAACAAAAATGTTTCATTCACGAGGGCATTTTATTCTTTATTTATATTTAACAACTGGCAACGGATTAAAAGTGAAATTCGAGACATTTTGTCAACGGACGAGTTTTTTTTTCTTTTTTTTCCCTTTTTTTTTCTTTCTTTGATAAAATGTGTTTTGATGTACTTTGTACTTTTAATTTTTTTTTGAAAACAATTGAGGAATTTTTCTACGGAAGAACTGTAACAGTTACATTCTTTAAAAGGTGCGACAAAACTTTATTTATTCATTTATTTACTTTTTATGTGTCTATTTCATCTGATGAGAGGGGTATATTTTGCTTTTAGAAATCAGCTTCAAGTGCTAAAAAGGTATGTTTGACATAATTTTTAGTCTTAGATAATCAAGAGAATAATGATCAGATGCTAGGATGTCGATGTACTGGAAAGTAGGCTCGTTTAGTTCTTGATAGAACTTCTTGTTAACTTTGCGAAACAACAATAGGCATTAGAAAAACATAACTATGATTCGAAACGAAACGCGTTTCAAAATTATAATGTAGTGAGTTTGAAGCAGTAAAAAAATTACCTCCTCTAAACTGTGGCTAAGGGAGAACTACGTGCAACATAACATGCAAGAACGAATCAGCAGTGTCTGGATGACATAACCGGACAAAGTCGGTAATAGTGCATGTCGTAAGTTTGAAGGCAGATAAATTTCTGAAAAAGTAACGTTATAGCACAAAAAAGCAACAAAAAGAACCGAAAATGGTGAGCTCAAGTAATGTATGTTACTTAAAAATAATGTGTGTTTCGCATAAGAATGAATTTTTAAATCGCATATGATTGTTTTGACGTGAATCTAGGGTTTCTATAAAACATAAAAAATCACATAATTTTTCATAACAATTGTTGCCACTATTTTTTTTGTCAATAATGCAACCTTTCAACTTACGTACTCAAAACAATTCCGCCTTAAATCATCGGCTCTTTTGGTAGACTTATAGCACATATTCTACTACATGTTATACTAATACTGTGTTGCTGGACTTCGAATTTATTTGTGAAGATGCTTAGAGATACGCTTTTAGTTAGCTTTTAAAATTGGATTGTGGTAAGAGAGCCATTGTTGAAGAGATCAAGTTGCTGACCATGGGCTTAGGGTATGACATTCATAGCAAAGAGCATCTAAAAACGTCCGTTCCCTTAATAAAATTTTATAACAATCAAATGCTTTTTATTTAAAAAAATATGTATTATTTTGAAGTTAATTTCAATAATTACTATTGAGACAACTATAAATTACGTCTGTGAAAGTCATACTTGAAAACAGTAAAACCAATCATTTACTATTTGTATTGAGAAATCTTGCACAGTGCTCGAATATTAGTCTTATTTCACTTGCTCGACACAAAAGAAAGTAATATTTGCAGTAGTTGTTTAATAAATCTATAGATATTTAAAATAGTGCTACAAACATAGAATAACAATAATTAAGAATCTGCTTGTGTGGCTTTTTGCCCACAAACATTTCACAGCTTCTCCATTTGCCAGATGTAGTAAGAATTTAATTTCGAAAGATAAAATGCTGCGGAATTTTGAAAAACCGTGTTATGCTAAACAATTTGAAATTAATGATTTCAAACCATTCATTTCCCGGTAATAATTTCAACGTTCTTCGTAGAAGGAAAACGATCCGTTTTTACGTCATATCAAACAAAAGCACCGTTCGAATTAATTTGTTCACTCATTGCGTTAAAAACGCAGGATAATGTAATTGATTTTCACTTGCACAATGCACATTATTTATCTTTGAGAAATAACGGTAACTGGCTCTACTGTCCAAAACAATCCAGCTGGAATAAACTTGGAAATAAATGGCTTCCAGCCACTATTTTTAGGCCACTTATTTTGTTTTGGCGAGAGTTTTTTTTTTTTTTGTGGGGGAGAGGGGGATATTTTTTTTCCCCAAAATTTACTCAAACCTCAATCAGTGGAATGCAGTAGAAAATTTTAATAGGCATGATTTTAAGTTGTTTTCAAATGCAAAAGAAGAAAAAAAAAAAAAACTAAAACTTGTGGGTAAAGCTCTTTTTGTTATCAAATAACTATAAACATCATAATAATAATCTTTGTTGATCTCTGTCAACTAAATAATTTCTGTTGAAACGTTTCTCACCAATTTTTTTACCCACGGATCGGTTAAATTGTGGAGAAAAATTTCGCGGTCTATTCTCTCCTCTCCTCCTCCTCCTCCCTTTTCTTTTTATTTTTTTACCCCCCCCCTCCCCCCCATGAAAAGCTTTTAAATTGATCACAGCATTTTTGTTACAATTTAGTACACTGTTTAAATCTAGAGACTTAAGAAAAGCAATTGTGTCTTTTATCTATGTGTTTTGTGACTGAGCGATGAACCAGCTTTTACATTTATCTTCATCCCTTGGAAAAATCTGTTTACCACTTTGGAGGAAATTACCCCCAGGCAGGGAACCGCGATGATAAGGCATAGTTTTGAAGTGACAGCATGAAAGAGTAAAAGAGTAAAGATGGCGATTGCGCGGGAAATGTAAAACCAATGCATTAAAACATAAAGGAGAAGTTGGGACACCACAACTGAGTTTCTACATTTACAGTGCGTCGCAAGTTTAAGCACAACCGAAATCTTTTGATAAGACGAAAAGTATACATCAAAAAGCTTTGAAATTTTTACTGTAATTAAACAAACAGCTTACAAATCCATGTTTCGAATTAAGAAACGATTCATAGAAATTAAAATACGATTACATGATAAAATCAAAATTTTGCTGTCGCAAAAGTTTAAGCACAAAAACGGAATATATATATATTAGAAAGTATAAAAGTCTTTTAGTAGTCTATGGTGTTACCGTTGCATCCGATGAGTTCAAATATGCGATTTTTCATCGATAGAACGAGATTATGGAAGGTTTCGGGAGTCAGTCTGTACCAGTCTTCCTCGATTGCAGATTTAAGCTCTTGAACAGAGCAATACTGCTTCCCATTCGGGTATACGTCACGTGCGAGAATTCCCCAGATGTTTTCTATGGGATTTAGATCCGGGCTGAGTGCTGGCCAGTTCATTACACAAATATTTTGACAAGCAAGCCATTCTTTCGTACTACGGGAATTGTGTATTGAAGCGTTGTCTTGCTGAAAAATCCAATCATGACCACCTAGGATTTCACCAAATGGTAACAAATGCTTTCTCAGGGTATCTTGATACCTTTCTGAATTTTGTCTACCCTTTAGAAAGCTAAGAGAAGTTTGTCCGTTGAAGCAAAAAGCGCCCCATACCATGACTGAGCCACCACCATGTTGCCTACTGAATATGCACTTCTGATCTTTCCTCAACTCACGGCAGTAGTATGAGAACCCATCTGGACCGTTTAAATTCCATTTTTTTTTCATCAGAGAACACAACAGAAATCCATTCGTCACTATTATGCATATGATGCTTGCCCACTGCAGTCTTGCTTGCTTGTGACACTTTTTCAGAAAAGGTTTGCGAGCTAACTTCTGTTTTTTTTGATAAATCCTAATTCTTTTATTCGTCTGCTTATGGTATCACGTGATAATTTTGTTACAAGTCTAGTTTTTATTTGATTAAGTGACACATTTTCAGTTAAGGCCAGTTTTTCAATTCTTCTATCTTCACGAGAGGTAGTTTTTCTCGGTCTTCCTGAGCGAAACGCAGGTTTAAATTGATTTTCACGTTTCAGAACGTTATAAATACCACGTTTAGATCGATTTAAAATCACTGAAATTTGCATAACAGAGTTACCTTCTACTTTCAGCTTCCAGAGTTTCACAACTTCTTCAGACGAGAACTGTAGTGACTTCGGCATCTTGATAACACTTTAAGCCATTGCTACACTATATAACTCGTTCAAAAGAACCGCACTGGTTCTTCACGCATCACGTTTCAAAAGATATTTGCATAAAATCTGATCTGTGCATAAACTTTTGCGACAGCCAAAAAAATATCTTTTGTATTTTCTGATTTTCGTTGCGGTTATATTTTTCAAAACTTCAACCACTTAATTAGGATCATAGTAGCCACTTACAGTATAAATATGAAAGCATTCTGCTGAAAAGATTTCTTTTTATTCAAAAATTTGCATAGTGCTTAAACTTTTGCGACGCGCTGTATTTTGTTTTCAGTTGAGACATTTTTTGAATTTTTGAGTTGACAATAATGGAATGCCGAAAATTCCAAAACAAGGAAGTGTCGAGTATGAGTCAGTGCGACGCAAAATGAATGATTTCCTTCTCTCTATCTCAACACATTTAAAGGGGCAAGTGGATAAAGGTGATATGACATTTTTTAAAATTTATATTAAAAGCTTTTAAAAAATGTTTTTTTTTAATGGATTTTTCTTAACGGGTAAAACAATGTCATTCTTAGTTACCAACCATTTCTGTGACTAAGGGGACATGATACTGATGGACTTATCACCTTCATCTATGGTAAAAAGTAAGTTTCAAAAATTGTCACATATAACTTTCATCCACTTGCCTCTTCATTTGAAACTGAACCCTCAAGACGGAAACTATTATAATTTTATGGCTGTCACTGTGTAACCCTGCATATTCCCTGCCATACCAAAGGTGACCATTCTCCCCGTTTTGAACGGAACAGTCCCGTTTTCAGGAAGGCTATCCCGTTGTCTCCGAACACAGCTTCGAGAAGCGAAAATGTCCAGTTTTCTGAAAGAGAGTAACTTACAGGAGAAAGTAAACCAACATAATTTTTTTTTTCAAAGTAAAAGACCAGACCACTGGTAATAGTTTTAATTATGGGACCTTTCTCAAATTCTAATTAATATTGAGAACATTTACAATATTTTCACCACTAATGCACTCCAATTAAGGGACTTTCTTTTCTGAATAAAACGCAGCTCTTATATAACTGCTAGTGCTAAAGTAATTGTAAGAAATCATTCCAAGAACTTTATTTGTACTTTTGGATAAATTTGTGCTTCAGAAGAAAAAAAAAAGCACGACGTAAATTATTTTATTTTACTTGTTGATTTCTGTCTCCAGAAATTGTATAGAAACTTTTTCTTTTTTTTTTTTTTTTTTGCCCAACAAGTTAGCTGTCGCGTTTTGAGAAAAAAAGATGTGTGGTCACTCCTTTTTTAGCATATTTTGTCTGACGATACAACGAATTGGATGACATTATTACAGAATTGCCCCCCTCCCCACTCCCGGCCTTTATTACATATTTCTCATTAGATTTAGGTGTGAGCTGTGTTTGTATGGCCGTTTTTTATTTTTCGTAAAATTTGAAGTTTCATTCTGCAAAGTGAGAATCCCCCTCCCCCCCGTAAAATTTAAGTTTGGAGCCCCCCTGCAAGCACCCTCACCGCAGTTATGGGTTAATTCCCAGCGGGTCATCTTCAATTACCTACCGAAGTTTTATCTACCCTGATAACTGTTGAGGCAGAACTATCCCGCAACTCGGTTAAAGCGGCAATAGGACCAGTTTTGAAAGCTTGCGTAAATAAGTGCCTCTGCCTTCTCTTCCTTTTTTGGACGAAAGCAGAAAAGACCATTCGTTCTCTCGAAAAGAAAAAAAAAAAAAAAAACTTGACATTTCTTATCTCGACGTGACGTAAGGCAGGATTTCTGAGAAGAAATAGATAATGTGAGAGGGAAGAACGGCTTTTTTTTTTTTATTTATAAATCTGCCATGACGTCGTGCAGGCGAAAAGAAAACTGTCGGGTCAGTGGGTCGTGCTGTCAAGTGCAGTCAGTCTGGTCAATTTATTGTTTGAGAATGTTTCACCATTTATGTACATTGGACGCAGCGCGAAAATTGGTTTCGAATTTGAATTTGCAAATGTGTTTTAAACTTTCTGAATTTTATCACTTGTCTGAGGAAGTCTTTTTTTTTTTGAATGCTCAACTGCTGTCGCAGGTTAAGTTTCACTTTTTCATCAGTATTCGATTTGATGAAGTATCTGAATCTGAAAATAGAATGTTCTCGTGGATTTCGAAGTTATCGTACTCCTCATGTTCCTTACTGTTAATTTAGATGCAATGTTGTGAATTTGTTTTGTTCGACGGCAAAGCTTTCGGATTTGATAAAAATTGAGCTTGGTAAAACACTAATAATAATAATAAATGAACTAAAAATAAAGAAATAAAAAAAAAACAGTAAAACGATTTGTTAGTGTACACTAACAAAACACTTAACACTATTTGTACGTGTTAAAAAGAGCAGAAGATAATATAAAATTCTTGAAAGCGAATTTCATTTGCCACGGAGAGCCATGGTGGGCCCCTTGTCAGTTTGGTCTCCGCCCCCCCTCCCCATGGGCGCCCATAAGGGGGGGCAAGGGGGGGCTCGAGCCCCCCCTTGGAAATTAGTATCTTTTTGCATAAAGTACTATTTAATCGGAATTTTTTTTCTTTTCTCATTATTGAATAAATTATAAAAAATGCCAAATTTTAACAACTCCAATCTGCACTGATGTGAAATCGCTTTCAGAAGTTTAACATTGTGTCTCTTCCTGCATTCTTCCATAGAACAAAGGCAGATTCATGGGTTGACAGACGCCGCATTTACATATGAAACTATCCCATGTCTGCGGATTAGCGGTTAGAAGAAAGAGTGGGCGGATTCGAGGATGGCAAGAAAACTCGACATAGTTTGGCATTTGGAATTTGTAAAAAAAGAAAACTTCTTTTTCTGTCTTACATTATAAAACATTTGGGGGGAGGGGGGGCAAGGCCTATTCCAGAGTCTTTTAAAATCATTAAATACCTTTTGAAACCCCTTAAAATGTGCTTCAATTATATTTCTTATCAAATGAATAAACTATGAATTAATTGAATGGCCAAAATATTACTCTCACGTCCATCATTTTTTAAATTTCTACACTATTCCTTTTAAAGGAGTTTATGCGTTTTATACTATTGTTCAATTTGTACTCTTAAGTGCTGTTTCTGTTCGTGAGTTGGGAACTGATCAAAAACTATTAAATAACTATACTTAAAATCAATGTATAAGCAAGTGATGATGTGTTTATCTTTTCTCCTCCCTTGTAGTTCCTCTCTGTCGATTAATGTCAATCGTTTTTTAAACTACGAAAAATATACATGTTTTGATTGATCTTAATTTGCAAAAGAATGCAGAACATTTATAAATTTTTTTGTTTGCCTATTTTTCCAACACATTTTTGAAGTCCCAATTGCGCCATACAAGGCCTCAAAATGAAGAATTTTGAAACTTTTTTTCAAAATTTTTCCGGCGGAGAAGCCCCCGGACCCCCCAAAATTACGAACATTCTACCCCACTTAAAACAGTTCATTGCATCTTTTGATTTCCCTACCTCAAAAAAATAAATAAAAAAATAAAAAATAAATAAAAAATAAAAAATAGCCCAAACAATTAACAAAAAAAAAAAAAAATAACAATAATAGAATAAAAAAAAAAACAAAGAAACAGCAGGAGGAGGGCGACCAGTAAGAAGTCACACTCTCACATTCTAAGTAAATAAAAGAAACACACACACACATAAATATTATATGGGTGATTCTACAAAAATGGGCACATTTGTGTTCCATACTGATTGCTCTTTTTGTTTTTAATTTAATAAAAAACTATTTTGGGAATATTTTTATGCGACTTTTGTTCTATAATTTTTCGTTATCAACAATGTCAATATTTAATTATTATTCATTTAAAAAAAAGGATATTAGATTGAAATGTCATCCACATGCCCTGTCCCATAGGTGCAATTTTCAAAATCAATGGAATATAGATTTTAAAAAAATAAGTGATTTTTTTCTCAAGAGTTTTTTATTTATAAATATGAATGTGTGCAAGATGTAAATCACAAAAAAGCAAAATAATATGAAAATAATATCTCTAAAAGTTAATCTAAACTTTGTCCCAGCGATTATCAGTCATCCAGATGGCTAAAAAGTATAGATATTTTTCTCTGAAATGTTTTATTTCAAAATCTGGCAACACATCTTAAAATAAAGCATGGACCTTTGTTATTCCTGGATGAGGATTAATTTTGCTGTTCTGCAATTACTTTTTGATAAAAAGCAAGCTAAACTCAACTTTCAAGGCAAGTGTTTTTTATCTTTGTCATTAACATGCCCCACAGAATGCATGTAAAATGTACATGTAAATAAATTTTGATAATGAATAATCCTAAGGCTTACATTTGTGGGTTCTAATTCGAAGTGAAGCCGAAAAATATTCAGATATGACTTTTTGAGAACACAATTACTTGTGTTTTGTCATTCACATGCCCTTTTTCTATTGTCATTCACATGCCCCAATATAAGACACGTGGATGAATCAAAAGCCAAACTATGACAGTACAATGTTTAAAAATTATGTCTAACAGTTTACTGGTTAAAAAATTTCATTAATATACCTATTGTGTTTGTGTTATTCACATACTTACTGTGTTATATTCACATACCCATTGTGTCATCCACATGTCCTTTTTATCATTCACATATGCCTTCAAAAAATAAAAATCCAAAAATACAATAAAATACAAACATTTAAGCTCTGCTGATATTCTATTTTAATTATGTAACTAATCAAGTGCTTTGCTGATTTTTTTTCAGAT